>OY998186.1:11892603-11915103 GCA_963921935.1 Galeruca laticollis
CCAGCGTGTACGCTCTTGGTGCGCCTCTTCTCGCAATGAGAACGAGACGCCCCGGGAGTGCGAAGCGATCACTTTTAAGGGCAAATCGCTCATCCTCCCTTGGTCTACGCAAGGTAAACCTTTACTTTCATTACGCCTTTAGGTTTAGTTATGTCCCAATGACTCGCGCACATGCTAGACTCCTTGGTCCGTGTTTCAAGACGGGTCCTGAAAGTACCCAAATCTATAGCGTCGTTGATCGGCGTTTCAAAACGAGGTCTGTTCGAGAACACCGTAACCAACAGTCGTTCCGGGACAGAATCGGCACTAGGTCCGATCGCCGTCAAACACGAAACGTGCTTGCTACGGGCCGAACGCTAACTAATGTAGCGGCCCCGCGCCATATTTATACCGTCGAGCGAGCCTGTCGGAACATCGAGGGTCCACATAAAATCGAAAAATCACGTGGTCTCCACCCCGAGTCTTAGACAGACACCCAACGGATCACGACGTCCTACTAGAGGAAAAGTGCACGCGTTCGACATCGATTCGAAGAACATAAGATGCAAACACATGCGCCGAAGCACATCATCCGTCATACAAACGTTCAACTTCAACGATCGAAACGCGAATGAATTTCCTCTTTCGACCTTTCGGGTTTCTCAGGTTTACCCCTGAACGGTTTCACGTACTCTTGAACTCTCTCTTCAAAGTGCTTTTCAACTTTCCCTCACGGTACTTGTTCGCTATCGGTCTCGTGGTCATATTTAGCCTTAGATGGAGTTTACCACCCACTTAGGGCTGCACTCTCAAGCAACCCGACTCTGAGGAGAGATCCTCCCGCAATCGGCAACGGTCACTACGGGCCTGGCACCCTCTATGGGCTGTGGCCCCGTTCAAGAAGGACTTGGACGCGCCGCACGATCTCGGGATAAACGGATCCTCCCTAACACCACATTTCCCGGTGGCCGATGTCGACCACGGGATTCGGTGCTGGGCTTTTCCCTGTTCGCTCGCAGCTACTGAGGGAATCCTAGTTAGTTTCTTTTCCTCCGCTTAGTAATATGCTTAAATTCAGCGGGTAGTCTCACCTGCTCTGAGGTCGATATAATGAAAATAAAATTCGTATACAACTCTTCTCGCATACACACATATTATAATAACGAATAATACACGCATTCACTGTTCGTTATAATAGGCAAGAAATATTCATTCTGTCGTAATGTAATACGTATACCAAATAAACACAGGTCAGACGTCCAGTCTTCGAAATGTTATTTTCTCTCGGACACGACGACCGTGTAGTATACATATATCGACTATATAAAATATACTCTCGCCAACAAACTTTGTGTTTGTATGTAAAAGTGTTTATTTTATAATCGTGCTTATACATGCGTGGTAGTTGTGTACAAAAGTACGTAGTTTTTCAGATGAAGATCTACGTTGCTTTCGCATTTTGGGATGCCGCACAGATATATACACACATAAGATGTAGTGTGTTTTTTTCTGTGCGTTATAACACATCCAACGCGCTCCGACATTTTTTCTAAAAAGAAAAAACCGAGCAGTCTTTGAAATTGATACGACCCTCAGCCAGGAGTGGTCCGGGAACGAGTATCCGAGGACCGCAATGTGCGTTCGAAATGTCGATGTTCATGTGTCCTGCAGTTCACAAGTTGACGCGCAATTAGCTGCGTTCTTCATCGACCCACGAGCCAAGTGATTCACCGTTCAGGGTAATCATTTAAGTTAGACGTGATCTATTCGTATTTAATAATACGTACAGAACTTTACGCCTCGATAACAAAATGGCAAGTTATATTAATAATAAAAATTGAAGAGTTTTATCGTACTTAATCATCTCTTGTTTATATGCACAGCACATGTTTTACAAACGAGGCGTGCAAAAAGATGATTGCACAATATCCTCTTTACTTGTCATCTTAAAGGTAATGCGTACACCAATTTCGATGGTCAGGCGTAAATCTTTCAACACCTTCGGAATAACATATAAAATATTATTCCTTAAAAGAACAATAATAATATTGCTCTTTCAGGTACCCGAAAACGTCATATACTTTATTTAAAAAATAAATAAAGCTGACTCCGATCGAAATTATTTTATATAGGCGAATTACGCTTTATACTTTGAAGATAATCTGTAAAGTACGAAAAAAAACTTTCGAACCCCGAGCGAGCTTACGTATATATTGGAGATACGTGTCGCTCGCACATATGGTTAAAAAGTTGTAGTTTTCGTAATATTATCGTTATTTTTCATTCGAACTATCGAATATAAAAAAATAACTACTTAATAGTTCGAGAATTGTAGAAACTATATTTCTACAAATACAGACTTGTCGTTTTTGAAGACGAACAAACACTGTAATGATCCTTCCGCAGGTTCACCTACGGAAACCTTGTTACGACTTTTACTTCCTCTAAATGATCAAGTTTGGTCATCTTTCCGAAGCATCGGCGACGTCGAAACGCCACCGCGATCAGTCCGAAGACCTCACTAAATCATTCAATCGGTAGTAGCGACGGGCGGTGTGTACAAAGGGCAGGGACGTAATCAACGCGAGCTTATGACTCGCGCTTACTGGGAATTCCTCGTTCATGGGGAACAATTGCAAGCCCCAATCCCTAGCACGAAGGAGGTTCAGCGGGTTACCCGGGCCGCTCGGCCAGGGAGGACACGCTGATTCCTTCAGTGTAGCGCGCGTGCGGCCCAGAACATCTAAGGGCATCACAGACCTGTTATTGCTCAATCTCGTGCGGCTAGAAGCCGCCTGTCCCTCTAAGAAGAATTGTTTGTACGCCGACAGTAAAAACCGCGTACGGCAAGAGCCGAAACTCAATACCGACGGGCCTTTGGGATGTCGAAATACGCCTAGTTAGCAGGCTAGAGTCTCGTTCGTTATCGGAATTAACCAGACAAATCGCTCCACCAACTAAGAACGGCCATGCACCACCACCCACCGAATCAAGAAAGAGCTCTCAATCTGTCAATCCTTCCGGTGTCCGGGCCTGGTGAGGTTTCCCGTGTTGAGTCAAATTAAGCCGCAGGCTCCACTCCTGGTGGTGCCCTTCCGTCAATTCCTTTAAGTTTCAGCTTTGCAACCATACTTCCCCCGGAACCCAAAAGCTTTGGTTTCCCGGAAGCTGCCCGCCGAGTCATCGGAGGAACGTCGGCGGATCGCTAGCTGGCATCGTTTATGGTTAGAACTAGGGCGGTATCTGATCGCCTTCGAACCTCTAACTTTCGTTCTTGATCAATGAAAGCGTTTTTGGCAAATGCTTTCGCTTCTGTCCGTCTTGCGACGATCCAAGAATTTCACCTCTAACGTCGCAATACGAATGCCCCCATCCGTTCCTATTAATCATTACCTCGGGGTTCCGAAAACCAACAAAATAGAACCGAGGTCCTATTCCATTATTCCATGCACACAGTATTCAGGCGAAATTTTGGCCTGCTTTAAGCACTCTAATTTGTTCAAAGTAAACGTGCCGGCCCACCTCGACACTCAGTCAAGAGCACCGCGGTGGGATTGAGTTGGGCCGCCCTTACGAGCTAAGCCCACCGGCAGGACGTCCCACGACACGCCAGTTAACACCGCGTACGATGAACCAGCGGCGTGGGACACAGATTCGACTACGAGCTTTTTAACCGCAACAACTTTAATATACGCTATTGGAGCTGGAATTACCGCGGCTGCTGGCACCAGACTTGCCCTCCAATTGATCCTCGTTAAAGGGTTTAGAGTGTACTCATTCCGATTACGGGGCCTCGGATGAGTCCCGTATCGTTATTTTTCGTCACTACCTCCCCGTGCCGGGAGTGGGTAATTTGCGCGCCTGCTGCCTTCCTTGGATGTGGTAGCCGTTTCTCAGGCTCCCTCTCCGGAATCGAACCCTGATTCCCCGTTACCCGTTACAACCATGGTAGGCGCAGAACCTACCATCGACAGTTGATAAGGCAGACATTTGAAAGATGCGTCGCCGGTGCGAGACCGTGCGATCAGCGAAAAGTTATTCAGAGTCACCAAATTGTACGATGACGAGCAAGCCCGCCACCGATTGGTTTTGATCTAATAAAAGCGCTCCTTCCGTCTCCGGTCGGAGCTCTGTTTGCATGTATTAGCTCTAGAATTACCACAGTTATCCAAGTAAATGTGGGTACGATCTAAGGAACCATAACTGATTTAATGAGCCTTTCGCGGTTTCACCTTAATTTGGCTTGTACTGAGACATGCATGGCTTAATCTTTGAGACAAGCATATGACTACTGGCAGGATCAACCAGGGAGCTGTTGTATATAGTGTACTATTTCTAGTATCGTTGAAAGATAACAACAAATATTAGATGATGCACACATACACATATTAGTCTCCTCAAGTTTTTAAAAAGACGTCAAAATGTGTATCACATCTATCGTATACATATATTATCTTTCTCGTTTGCGTGTTGTATGCGTATATTTGAAAATATACAATTTTCAACGCCACGCTTTACGGAAAAATTTTAATATGATATACAGAGGACTGCACATTTCATTCTCTATATATTATGTTAATACCGAATTGACTATTGTAATTTCAATTTTCTACCTTAATACTATATCGTGTTAGTTTACACGTTTTAGTTGAAGTAGATACTGTCATTATAATATATTACGCCGATCGGCTCAAAATTTCGACATTCTCTCGACCCTTCGCTAGATTGAAAGCGACATGGTATTCTCGAAAGAATCGTTTCGAATTTTTTTAATATTCTCGCTCGGATTGAAGAGAGTTATCGCAATATCTATTTACGTTCGTTGACCAATATTAGGACTAACGAAAAATACATTTTATTACAGACCGCATGTGAATCGCTTACGTTAAACGTTTGCTAAATTCGCGATCTCGCAATATAATATTATTGTGGAACATACGCACCACAAAAGAAACACGTTAAATTGCAATATGTAAAAATATTGAACAATCGGTGTGTGTTCTCTTGTGATATGTATACAATCCACATGTGTGAATGATTGAAAAACGTCTACAAGTAAATAAAGCTGCATTGCTCTATTTGACGAGACGTCTTACATTCACCACACATTTGTCTGCCCGGTATTATGGTTCGTCTTATACATTTTTATAATACTAAATATACTAATTCTCAAAATAAGTGTATGGTGCATCGATGATCCCCTATTGCAAAAAAGTTTAGGCATCGAGGATGTCACATTTTCCGAGAAATTTGTTCGAGACGAGTATTTATATAAAACGGTGGAGACAGTGGACTTCGTAGGAAAGTGACTAGAAAGGACACACCGATACAATTAGTCGATGGCAAAGATTCGTATTGTATTAAAAAGTGTTTAGTAGGAGGAGGTGACGATAACAACACGCACCAGACTAGAAAACGAGTCTAGGAAATGGGAATCGGTAAAAAGTGTCTAGGAATTGAATTTCATAGAAAGGAAAAATCGATACAAACAGTCGATGGCAAAGATTCGCATTGTACTAAAAAGTGTGTAGAAGACGCAAAGGACTTTCCACATTAGTCTATAAAATGTGTCTAGGAAATGGAAATGGATTAAATGTGTCTAGGAAGTGGATTTCCTATAAAGGAGACATCTATACAATTAGTCGATGGCAAAGATTCGTTATGTAGTAAAATGTATATATGAAGTGGTGACTACAACGGCCCACATCACATTATAAAATGTGTCTAGAAAATGGAAATTGGTAAAAAGTGTCTAGGAATTGAATTCAATAGAAAGGTGTCTAGAAAGGAGAAATCGATACAATCAGTCGATGGCAAAGATTCGCATTGTACGAAAAAGTGTGTAGGAGGCGAAAAAGAGCATTAGTCTCTAAAATGTGTCTAGGAATTGGGAATGAATTAAAAGTGTATGGGAAGTATAATCTTTGTATTGTATTAAAATGGTGTCTACAAATAGTGTTAGTTATATTTAAAAGCGTGGTATATCTATATAAAAACTGTATGGGAAATTTATTGATTTAAAGGTCTCTAGAAAGCCGAAGCGAAGTTTATTTAAGAAAGCGTAAATGTACATGCGAGGAGACTACAGCACCAACCTGTACACATATAGACGTAAATTTCATTAGTCGAAGGTGAAGATTCGTATTATATTATTATATTTAAAAGAGTCTAATTGCCCATTAAGTTTATTGAGAAGTGCCTGGGAAGAAGACGTAGATTTGTATTAAAAAGTGTATAGGAGTCGAGGAGTATTATGTTATGCGTCCGGTAACGTAATTGGAGACACAACAAGAATCTACGTATATAGAGGGTTTATTGCAATAACAGAACAAAAAAGTCTGGCTCTACAATCTAGGGATGCGCGAGTGGACTGGGTCGCTCACATATATTTAGGAACAGAAAATTTGTCTAAACGTAGAGCGAATGAAGTTGCGTCCGTTAAATAAAAAATTTTGGAAATTGTCCAGGTCAAAACGAAATTTGACCACTTATGGCTGTTTGGTGACAGTAAATGAAACAAAAAAAATATGTTCAATACTACAACGCACCATTTTCTTGTCAGTGTCGTTATACACACTTACCTTCGGATAGAGATTTCGCGCCGATAGAGAAGCTGCAAAAAATTATGTTGGCTCCTTAAACTTATTCTCTAGGAACACAATTTTGGAATAAAAGGATTTCTTATTTTTGAGCCCATTTTAGGGAACATATTGAAAACGAACATCATCATCACTGTCTTCATTTCGAATGTAAGACGAATTATCTCGCTATCTAAGCGTTATTATTTATACCAATAAATACATATATGAATGAATGCCGATGTTCTGGCAATTCCAGCTACCCCTTTGTTAGTCTGGAGAACGACGTAGCTCCTTGGTACGAGCGTTATCCAATTATTGTCATTTCAGATAATTACTTTGTCCCTTGTATAAAAATATTACTGGACCGGTGCGCATGTCCCTGGAAAACAGATTTTAAGACACAACCACAAAAACTGCTGCGTGTGAAACGTGCGTAATTTCGCTATTGGAAAAAGTCTGCGTTGGGCATCGACGATACCTCCCCTTTTAAAACTTTTAGGCATCGAGGATGGACTTTTACGAAAATGTAGAAGGGCGTAAAGTGATTAAAGCAAAACTCCATTGGTGGTGACAGTTTTGGAGTTAGAGGATTTCTTAATTTTAACCCTGTCTTAGCAAACATGTAAGACGACCTTATCTTGATGTCTCAAGTATTTATGTTTATATATATATATGAATGAATGCCGATGGTCTGGCTATTCCGGCTACCCCTTCGTTAGTCTGGAGAACGGCGTAGCCCCTTCCTACGAGCGCATTATCCAATTATTGTCGTATGATAAAGTTACTTTGTCTCATGTAGAAAAATGTCCCGTCACAACTACAAAAACTGCTGCCCCCGAAACGTGCGTAATTTCGCTAATTTCAAACTTCATTTAAAATTAATGTTCTAACATCCAATTATTGTCGTATGAGAATGTTACTTTGTCTCATGTAGAAAAATATCACTCGACCGGTATGTATGTCCCTGAAAAGAGGCTTTAGGTTGTCACAACTACAAAAACTGCTGCCCCCGAAACGTGCGTAATTTCGCTAATTTCAAACTTCATTTAAAATTAATGTTCTAACATCCAATTATTGTCGTATGAGAATGTTACTTTGTCTCGTGTAGAAAAATATCACTCGACCGGTATGTATGTCCCTGAAAAGAGGCTTTAGGTTGTCACAACTACAAAAACTGCTGCTTCTGAAACGTGCGTAATTTCGCTAATTTCAAACTTCATTTAAAATTAATGTTCTAACATAAATAGAATCCACAAATTAAGGGTTGAAACAGTAAATTTTGATTTGAAATGACATTATGTTATTATAACAGTCTAATTTAACCTTTCAATTAATGGATTATAATTCTACAATTTCGTGTAGACATAAGTTATTGAATAAAAATAATTGATTTCCACACGAAATAAATTGATACTGAGATCTAATTAGAAGGATAATGATATTAAAAATTATTCTTTATTCATCAAAACATAGTTAGTTTGAGTGTAATAAGAGTAACGTTTATTTTATTGTATAATATATGTATATATAATAATTACATATTTTATTTACACATTATTTGCGAAAGGATTTTTACATTACAAACGATAACATATTTCTGAAATAATGACAAAAAGTATAGGTATCGAGGAGCACACTGCCCAAAGAATTCTAGGCATCGGGGATACCGCTATAGTATGCAAAGTTGTGTCGAAGAAATGTTGATGTCATACATAAATAAAAATTATATTGTGGTTCTGAAAAGAACCGTTTGCTTGTTGTTGTACGAGTAAATAAATGGTCGACTCAAAAGTGAAATTATTTAGAACTTGTGTATTTGGTCACTGCTTTAGTTCCTTCACTGACGGCGTGCTTCGCTAATTCACCTGGAAGTAATAATCTTACGGCAGTTTGAATTTCTCTACTTGTAATTGTTGAACGTTTATTATAATGAGCTAATCTGGACGCTTCGGCGGCAATACGTTCAAAAATATCATTAACAAAACTGTTCATTATACTCATGGCTTTACTGGAAATACCGGTGTCAGGATGGACTTGTTTCAATACTTTGTAAATGTAAATGGCATAACTCTCCTTCCTCCTCCTCTTCTTCTTTTTGTCAGTTTTTGATATATTCTTTTGAGCCTTACCAGCCTTTTTGGCTGCTTTTCCGCTAGCTTTTGGTGGCATTTTTCTTGGAAAACACTAAAATAACGTAACTTATCTTTTAAAATACAGACAGAAACTAAAAAATGAGCTGCGAAACGCACTTGTTTTATATCAAAGCCTATAATTTCAACAGGCTCCGCCCCTCTACGTTTGCGCGTTTGCTGTAACGGTATTGGTGGGGGGCTTTAATATAAATTCGTAGGTAGGACCAAAAACGAAAGTAGTAATTCGTGTCGTGTTGTTTCGAATAGACGAGAATATTAACATAACAAAATATCAAATATGTCAGGACGTGGTAAAGGCGGTAAAGTTAAGGGAAAGGCAAAGTCTCGCTCAAATCGTGCTGGATTACAATTTCCAGTAGGACGTATACACCGTTTGTTGAGAAAAGGAAATTATGCTGAAAGAGTTGGTGCTGGAGCTCCTGTATATCTGGCTGCGGTAATGGAATATTTGGCAGCCGAAGTATTAGAATTGGCAGGAAATGCTGCCCGTGACAATAAGAAGACCCGTATTATTCCTAGGCATTTACAATTAGCCATTAGAAACGACGAGGAATTGAATAAATTGTTGTCTGGAGTAACTATTGCACAAGGTGGTGTACTTCCAAATATTCAAGCTGTGCTTTTACCGAAAAAAACTGAAAAAAAGGCTTAATTTGATATTGAAAGTCATTCTTTCAAAGTATATACACCGGCCCTTTTTAGGGCCACAATTTTTTTTATGTGAAATTTATGAATTGCTACATAACTATATAAATAGAAAATATTTTTTATTTTTGAAGTTTTCGGATAACGTCTATATTTTCAATGAGACAAATTATACTATTAGAATATTGAAAACGAAACAATTATCGTCTATTAAGCGAGTATACCTAAATATCGAGAAAAGCCAGGTTGAATATAAAAAAAATAATGTCGATGGCTAGGAACTAGATGAAGAAAGTCTTGATTCAATATTAAAAAAGAAATTTAATAAAATGTATGCAACTGTCCTTTGAAAAGTTACATTTTTTTTATTATTTTCAAATACAAATTATATACAAAATTTAATTATGCTCTCGTATGCGTGTTTGTCGAATTGTTGCGTATGTACTGACTTTTTTTTCATAATTAGGATAATATATTGTGGTTCTGAAAAGAACCGTTTTCTGCTTGTTCTTGTATGTATGATTCGGGAAAGCCTTTTTTTATTAATTTCCATCAAAAATTAACCACCAAAACCATATAAAGTTCGGCCTTGACGTTTCAAAGCGTAGACGACATCCATAGCTGTTACTGTTTTTCTTTTAGCATGTTCAGTGTATGTTACTGCGTCTCGGATAACGTTTTCCAAAAATACTTTCAAGACTCCACGAGTTTCTTCGTAAATTAATCCTGATATACGTTTTACTCCTCCACGTCTCGCCAATCTTCTGATGGCAGGTTTGGTGATTCCTTGGATGTTATCACGTAAAACTTTACGGTGTCGTTTTGCACCCCCCTTTCCTAATCCTTTACCGCCTTTTCCACGACCAGTCATTTTCTTCGGCTCTATAAAACTGTACAACCACTAACTCGAAGTGCTTTCAAAATACTAGTTTGAAATCCATTACGAACCCCGAGTTTTATTAACTTTCAAGCTCCGCCCATTTGAAATATACGCACCAATCACAGACGAGTTATGAGACGAGTCATACGTGATAAAAGGACTTCAAAAAATATTTTAATGTCACTTGTTCCAGTCCATCGTTAGAGGAAGGTGTATTAGCAGAGTTGGTCACTGAGTCAAACCAACTCGTAGTCGACCTCACCGGCAACTTGGACGCCTCCACCAAAAATCTACGAACCCTCGTGTTCTGTCGAACTTTTTAGTTCGACAGTACTTGTAATACTTGGGAAGTGTTACAACTGTTTCTTTTGAAACAATTTTTTATTTATGAACCCTAAAGGAACCCGCAAATTCCACAACACAAAAAATACATACCAGACGCAGGAAGGATATAAACCAGGTAAATATAAAACATCCTCGAAAGTTAATAAGTCAGGACACCCTTAACTGGGGAGGCAACTCCCTCCAGCAGTGAGTCCGCTGTTGGTATTAACTTTCACAGCCATCCACAACCATTCATAACCAAAAGCATCCACAATGACTTCCAGACGAACACGACGCACCAAACCCCAAACCACCACACCCCAAATCACCACACCCCTAACCACTACAAACCAATTCGCCGCCCTCAACCAAACTTTTCACGAACCCGAAGAAGAAGAATCTCCTAATTCATTTCCCCCAAAACCCAATTTCGCTCATTTTGAAGCCGATATTTCTAGAATCGAAAAACAATTGAAAGAAATCATTGAGACCCAAAGACAAACAGACGAAACGTACCTCTCCAAACAAGAATCTCCCTACTCATCCCCCCTCAACTATCAAAATTCCTTCACTCCAACCTCAAACCCCCAAAACTCTCCCACCTCAAATCCAAACCTTTCAACCTCAATACACACTTCCATTCCACCCCTACTCAGAACTTACGCCTCCTCTGTAAGTTCCCCAACCTACACTCCCTCAATTGTCCTACAACCATCCATCCCCGGCGAGGATGATTTCACCCTCGTCGGGAAACCAAAAACCCCAACCCCAGCTCCTACCTCTCTCAACAACCACACACCAACCCCCCCCAACAACCCAACATACACACAAACTCTTAACCTCAGAAACCTCCCACCCCAATATTCAACCCAAAAATCTCTTTATACCCTCTTAAACACCCTCGAACTCCTCAACGGACACATCCTATATCTTAAAGTCAACTATAATAGAACAGCCCTCCTCAAAACCTCTTCCACGTTGACAGTTAACTCAATCCTCAGAAGAATCCAAAACTCCACTGGTGACCCCAACATCAACATCCACGTTCTTAATTCCACTCATCGCCCACCACAACCAGTCAAAACCCTAATTCCCTCCTTCTCACTGGTCTGCAGGAATGTAGACCCAACGATCCCTCTCGAAGAATTCGAAGAAATTCTTCACGATCAAAAATTCCCCTTCACCAAAACTTGGCGAATTATCGCCAAGGCCACAAACAAACCGACTTCGATGTTCCGCATCATAACACATTCCGAGATCCACTACCACCAAGCCCTCTCTTCGGGCATACCATTCTTTGGCTTTCCACACCAGTGCGAACCTTCAAACGCCAACCCTCTGCCCCCCGTCCCAAAATACTGCAACCGATGCACAAAATCCGGACACTCTTCTGAATCTTGTCGGTCTCTACCGATTTGCCCTTCCTGTGGCCAAACCGGCCACCGCTCCGAAAAATGCCCCAAGTCCGGTACTCCTACCTGTACCAATTGCGGCGGACCTCACGCCGCTTTCCACCCTCGCTGCCCCCATCGGCTAACCACACCCAACACCCCCCAAGAAACAGCCCCAGTCACCCTCGAAAAGCCACCTGTCCCCTTCGAACTATCTACAGACTCCAAAATCATCATAGAAATCCTCACCGTCACCCTAATGAACGCCATTCCCAATTCGAGGGACATCATAGCCGATACTCTTCGTCATCTAATTCCGTCCATCTATCGACACCACTGCTCTATCACAAACATAGGCAGGCGTGCTCACTTTGCCTTCACTCCCATCAGGAGTGAAAGCACTTCCACTTAAATCCGCGAGCCCCTACCCCTCCCGTCGGTGCTGCAGGTTTTTCACGTTTTTTCCTGTAGCATGGTGAATTTATTCACTAGCCAAATGGGCCGACATCGACGAAGTTTTTAGATTTGAAGATTTTGGATTATTTTCGGAATCCAAACCACATTCACTCAAATCAATTCTACAATAAACAAACAACCTCGCCTCGAGTTCGTCAGCGAGCCATTCGCCTCTCATCTCCAACACCATCCCCAACACAACCCCCCAACCGAACGCGCACACAAACCCCAAACAATAAAGCCTCCAACCCCGCCCTGCAGAGGATCCATCCTATATCAGGGCCATATCTCGAAAACCCCCAAAACCTACTCAAAGCCAAATAAACCTTCCAAATACTCTCTCGAACTTCTCTCTCTTTTTTTTTCTCTTCTATTTTAATGTTAGTTTATGCGTGTGCGCGTTTGACTGTAGAAATATATTTACGTTGAGAGGAAAATGGCTCGTACCAAACAAACTGCTAGAAAATCAACTGGAGGAAAAGCACCTCGTAAACAATTAGCAACGAAAGCTGCTCGTAAAAGCGCGCCAGCTACTGGTGGTGTGAAAAAACCTCATCGTTATAGGCCAGGTACTGTTGCTCTTCGTGAAATAAGACGTTATCAAAAGAGTACTGAATTACTTATCAGAAAATTACCATTTCAACGATTAGTTCGTGAAATTGCACAGGATTTTAAAACAGATTTACGTTTCCAAAGTTCAGCCGTTATGGCTCTCCAGGAAGCTAGCGAAGCTTACTTAGTGGGTCTATTTGAAGACACCAATTTATGCGCTATTCATGCTAAGCGCGTGACTATCATGCCCAAGGATATCCAACTGGCTAGAAGAATTCGAGGTGAACGTGCCTAAGTATTTTGAAAAAATAATTATTTTTTAAATCTTCAAATCTAAAAACGGTTCTTTTCAGAACCACAAAATAAATTTATAATGAAGATGTAATTAAAAGAATAGTTATATAATTTATTCCGTATTCATCTTAACGTAGATAGTGTGAATGTAATGAGAATAATGGCGAATGTATTGCATTAACCGTTTGAGTTATATATTTGATATACATGTTATTCCGAAAGTGTACTTTTATAACGTAAACGATACTATATAATAATAAAAAGTCTAGCCATCCAGTACACTACTGTAGAAAAAAGTTTGACATCGAGGATACATGTGTCGAAACTGTCTGGGCATTGAGGATGTTACTATCGCTTGAAACATTTATAAATTATTGCGTCCAAATTGAAAAATATTTGTTTTCATAAATAAAAAAAAATTGTGGCCCTGAGAAGGGCCATTTGTTATTATTGTCGTTGTCCGATAATACTTTTAATACTATCGTTTCAAGGAAAAAATCCTTTTATTTCTTCTTTTTTGGAGAAGCGGCTTTTCTTGCTTTGGGGGAACTGCTAGTTGCTTTTGCAGTTTTTGGTTTAGGTGCTCTAGGTTTTTTCGTAGGACTGCCTTTATTGGATTTTTTGGCTTTTGTAGGATTCTTTGTTTTAATTTCGGTTGTGGCACTAGCTGCAATATTCGAAGTTATCGCTGTCCCTTTCGAAGATTTTTTATCGGTCTTTTTAGCTTTAACAACCTTTTTATCTGTCGCAGGTGCTGAAGTCTTTAAGGAGGCCGCAGTAACTTTTTTGCCTTTAACGGATTTCTTGACAATTTTAGATTTATCTCCAGCAATCGCGTTCCGTTTTGCGGCTATTGTTTTTTTGGGTTTACTAGTAATGGCAGTTTTCTTCTTTTTCTCACTTGGGCTCGGTTTGGCAGATCCACCTGTCGAAGTAGCCGATGCCAACTTGAACGATCCTGAAGCTCCTTTGCCTTTAGTCTGTACTAAAGAGCCTGAAACAACGGATGCTTTCAAATATTTCTTGATAAATGGCGCTACTTTTTCTGCATCAACTTTATAATTGGCTGCAATGTATTTCTTAATTGCTTGGAGAGATGAACCTCCGCGTTCCTTCAGACCTTTAATGGCGTTGTTTACCATCTCTGAAGTTGGTGGATGCGATGGTTTGGTTCTAGGATTTTTAGCTTTCTTTTCCTTTTTAAGTGGAGATGATGAAGCCTGCGGAGAATTGGATGCAGACGTTGCTGATGCTACTGAAGTCAGATTTTCTGTATCCGCCATGTCGTCGTCGATTTCAATAAATGTACACACAAATAAGAATAGATCTCGCTTAACAGCTTATACGTATAAGACTATTTATTTTCTACGTGCAATCATGTTCCCTAATGGGCGTGTCTCGTGCATTCCCGTAGGGCTGCACATCAGCACTTCCATCAAAGGACTCCTTTGGGGAGAAGCAACTGTCCTGTACCACGAAGCTCTCCCCATTGAACGACATGTTCGCAAAATTCATAAATAGGAAATATATATATATTATATATGTAAGTATAAAGATATATTCGATCGTATCGATGTAATTAATTACTATGCTCAGACGTTCTTGAAAAAGAACTAACCTGAGCCGTAATTATGGAGCACACTGTATAACTCTACCGCGTTCGAAGCACTAGCGCAGATGACTGATCTTTGCTGTAGGTATTATCCCAATAGAGAGATCTCGTGCTGGAGATCAATAGCTAACTAAAAGTCGAGTTTGGTTGATTCCAGACAGTTCGATCTCTAGAGAGAGTAGTACCAGAGCGTATGAAGGTTGAAGAGCGACTGACTGGATGCCCCAACCACGCCTCTATTTATACTAAATTGAGGTCGCGAAAGGTGGGCGGGGCTTACACCGTTGCGGCGCATGCGCTCTGGTAACATCCCCCCGCTTCGAAGG
Organism: Galeruca laticollis; assembly: GCA_963921935.1. Taxonomy (NCBI): domain Eukaryota; kingdom Metazoa; phylum Arthropoda; class Insecta; order Coleoptera; family Chrysomelidae; genus Galeruca; species Galeruca laticollis. The sequence continues at coordinate 11,907,797 of OY998186.1, forward strand.
TCGAACTGTCGGGTGTGTTTATTTAAAGGAAGGAAAATGTTTACAAGTTTTACAATGTTTGCATTTTTAAGTTTCGGCGTCGTTGTCCGCTCCGTCTGGTATGTCGTCTTCGGCTTGCCTCTCTGGAGGGGCGGGTCGAAGGTCGTCCACGTGGATGATGGCCGTGGAGCCGTCCTCCTTCTTGACTTCGTATGTATGAAGGCCAAGAACTTTCAGGATCGTGTGGGGTCCTGTCCAGGTGGGCCCGAAGTTGCCTCTGGTTGGATTCCGGGCGAGGACTTTTTCGTGTGCTTGGTATCTGGGGCAGTTCGGTTGCATCTCTGGGAGGAGATTCCTGGCGTAGACTGTGGCTCGGCGTTTGGCAGTCTCTATGCGTTGCTCTCGTTGTTCCGACGTATTCGAGGGCCCTGCGCTAGGTTGTTCCTCTGGTCGTCTTGGGTCGTAACCTAGCAGCAGTTGGGCAGGTGTTGTTTGTGTAGCCGCATTTGCTCGTGTCCTTAAACTGAAAATAGCCTCGGGCAGATGTTCTTCCCATCTGTTGTCGTCTGGGTTGGAGACTTTGGTCCTGAGGATTTTTTTCAGTTCTTGGACTCGGCGTTCTACGGGGTTTGCCCTCTGGTGGTACGTCGGAGAGAACTCTTGTGTAATATGGTTCTGGGCTAGGAATCTCTCCCAGATGTCGCCTCTGAATTGGGCCCCATTGTCCGTTATTATACGGGATGGGTATCCCCAACGGTTACATATTTCCTCTTTGAGGAATTGCACAGCTTGTAGACTCTTGGCTGCTGGGACACATCGGTATTCCACCCAGTGGGAGAACGTATCTGTGGCGAGCAGGATGTATCTGTTCTTTCTTCCTCTGGACGGCGGGTAAGGTCCTAGGATGTCGAAGGATACCGTGTGCCATGGCGTTTCCGGGAGTCTGGGCTGTGCAAGGGCTGGTGCTTGACGGGCTGCGGCTTTTGTTGTGGCACAGACAAGGCAGAATCGGACGTGTTGTTTTACGTCCTTTCGGATGCTGGGCCAGTAGAATCGTCTTCGAATCGCTCTCAGCGTTTCGTCTTGACCGGGGTGATTGGCTGTCGGAGAATCGTGGTATTCTCTTATTACCTCGGCTCTGAACGGTCTTGGCACCACCGCGTTTTTGACGTCCGGTGTTGGGGTGAAATACACCACGCCGTCTTCTATGGTAAATTGCCGTTCAATGTCGATTTCTACTGGTCCTCTAGGTCCTCGTTCGTGGATTTCCGTCTTCCTGTCCTTGAACCGCCGCATGCCTTCGTGTGTTAGGTGGCTGTGCTTAACCCTGTCCTCGAGGGTTGCGTTCTGGGGTAGGGGTTCGGTGTCGTCGTCCTCTTCCTCTTCTTCTAGGAGGCAGAGTAGGGGGAAGTTCGTGTCGTCTGTTGGGGTTGATGGCCAGGCGAGGCGGTCGATTTGCTCATCTTCATCCTGGCGTGCGTCTCGGGTGGCGTCTTCTTCCGGGTTTCGGGATAGATGGTCGGGCAGCTGGTTCGTTTTCCCTGGCACGTGGATAACCTTGAAGTTAAATTCCTGCAGGAGGATGGCCCATCTGGTAAGTTTTGCCTTGTCGTCCTTAAAACGGTCGAGCCAGGTGAGGGCTCGGCTGTCTGTTAGTAGTGTGAACGGCTGGTCCTGCAGGAAGTGGCGGAATCTTTTCAAGGCCCATATGACTGCTAAGCACTCCACTTCATTCACATGGTACCGTTTCTCTGCTGAGTTCAACTTGGCACTGGCGTACGCGATTATTTTTCTGTTCTCTGTATCTCCTTGAAAAAGAACTGCTCCCATCCCTTTGGCGGACGCGTCCGTCTGGAGGAAGAAGGGTTGGTCCGGTTCTGGTCTTGAAAGTTTCAGTGGAGTTGCCAGTTGTTGTTTGATGGCTTTGAAGGCAGTGTCTGCTTCAGGGGTCCATTGGAACTTTCTCTTTTTCTTCGTTAGGTCAGTCAGTGGGGCGATTGTTTCGGAGAAGTCCGGGATATAGTCACGTAGCCAGCTTGCAGTACCGATGAACGAGCGGAGTTGCTTGACCGTTTTTGGTTGTTCGAAACCCTTGATTTTCTCGGAGTGGCGGTCCAGTGGTAGAGTGGCGTCAGCGGTTACCTTGTGTCCCAGGTATTCTAACTCTGGAACGGCGAAACGGCATTTTCTTATTGAAACCCTGAGGCCGTGGGCTCGTAGCTTTTCTAGTACTAGGTGGACGTGTCTGGTGTGTTCGTCTATGGATGTGGAGTAGACGATGATGTCATCCATGTAGACCTTGACGCAGTTGTCGATTAGTCCTGCTAGGACCGCGGTGATCAGCTTCTGGAAAGCAGCTGGGCCGTTTTTGAGTCCAAAGGGCATTACTCTGAACTCGTATGCCGAGCCGTCAGGTAAAGTGAAGGCCGTGTATTGCATGGATTCAGGAGAGAGGGGAATTTGCCAGAAGCCGCTTTTTAAGTCTAAAGCGGTGAAGACTTTGGCGGTTCCTAACTCCCTGACTGTTTCGTGGATGGGTGGTAGTTGTGATACCTCATCCGCGGTTACAGTGTTGAGTCTCCTGTAATCCACACAGAATCTCGGCTTGCCGTCCTTTTTATTCACGATGACGATCGGACTGTTGTATGCTGATCGGCTTGGTTGGATGACCCCGGCTGCTAGCATGCTTTCCACTTCCTCGTAGATAATCTTCTTCTTGGCAGGAGAATATCGGTAAGGCCTAACGTTGATGGGTTTGTCATCTTTTAGTTTGATTGACATCATCGCCGTTTTTGTTGTCGGTTGGTGTGGTAGGTCGTCAAACACGTCTTGAAATTTGTCGACGAGGGCTTGTATCTGAGCATAGGCCTCTGGTGTTGTCTGGTCAGGGCTGAGTGTTGCTTGGGGCGCTTCACGGTGTGGACTGGTGGGTTGTGGCTTCCAGAATATTGTTCGTCTTTGATCTTTGCCGGCGTGGAGACATTTTCTTGGGAAGTCCATCAGGACGTTCTCGTCTTGTAGCCACGGCATCCCGAAGATCAAATCATGACTTAGATCTGGGAGGAGACGACATTCTATGTGGAAGGACCAGTCCGTAGTTTTGACAGTCAGCTTGGTTGTTCCGGGACTCTTGGCCTTGCGGTTGAGGCAAGCTAGTTGCACCTGTGTTTCGTCACTGGTAGCTACGTCTGTGGCTATCAGATTGGTGGAGCAGAAGTTGGACGTTGCACCTGTGTCAATTAGGATTTTGACAATACGTCCCTCGACTTCTGCTTCAATGACTGGCAGGTTGGCGACTTTGGGCTTTTCCCAGGCAGGGCTCAGTATGGGAGTCTCGGAAGTTGCTGGCTGGTGTGTTTGTTTGCTTAGTGGGCACCCCTGCGCTCGTTTCCCGACCGCTGGACGGGAGGGCGGCTGGTTTGGCGGTGCCTGGAGGGTGACCGCCTTGGGGATGGTCGTCTGGGTGATGCTCGTCTGGGTGATGTTCGTCTGGGTGATGGTCGTCTGGGTGATGATCGTCTGCTGTCTTGTTGGCGGGGTGACTGGTTTGGACGGTGTGTGGTCGGTTGGAACCTGGTGCGCGTCTGCAGGTCCCTCTCGATGTCTTCCGCTACTCTGAGGAGGTCGCTGATATGGCTGGGTGCTGTCACGCGGAGGAGACATCTTATCTCTGGTCGGAGTTGCTCTATGATGTTTTGCACTAGTATGGAGTTTGGCATATTAGGCGTGAGTCTGTTTGCTAATGCCCATTTGTACATGATAAACTGTGTTGCCGGTTCGTCTCTATGGAGGCTCCCATAGAATTTGGATGTCAGCCTGGCGAGAACGGCTGGGTGGTTGAAGTGGTCGAGTAAGCGTTCCCGTAGGAAGCGGAAGTTGGTCTGGGTCTGTGTGTACATTTGGGCCCATTTGGCTGCTTCTCCTTCCAACTGTTGGACTAGGATGTTCTGCCATTGTTCTGGAGGGGCCTCGGTTACGTAGAAGTAGTCCTCGATCTTCTGGAGGAACGCATCGGGACATTCTACATCAGCTCCTGCGAAGGTGGGAGGTTTAGGTTGCCATCTTGGTGGGGTTTGCTTCTCTAGGGTGCGTATGGTTAGTTGTTGGAACGCTTGCATAAATTGGGCCATTTCGTTGCTCAGCTGGGTGGTTGGGCCATGGTTAGATGCTGTGGGTGGCTGGACGTTGGTTCCCTCTGAGGTGGTTCGGTCATCCGGCAGGATGACTTTATTACCACGTTGGGCGCCATGTTCCCTAATGGGCGTGTCTCGTGCATTCCCGTAGGGCTGCACATCAGCACTTCCATCAAAGGACTCCTTTGGGGAGAAGCAACTGTCCTGTACCACGAAGCTCTCCCCATTGAACGACATGTTCGCAAAATTCATAAATAGGAAATATATATATATTATATATGTAAGTATAAAGATATATTCGATCGTATCGATGTAATTAATTACTATGCTCAGACGTTCTTGAAAAAGAACTAACCTGAGCCGTAATTATGGAGCACACTGTATAACTCTACCGCGTTCGAAGCACTAGCGCAGATGACTGATCTTTGCTGTAGGTATTATCCCAATAGAGAGATCTCGTGCTGGAGATCAATAGCTAACTAAAAGTCGAGTTTGGTTGATTCCAGACAGTTCGATCTCTAGAGAGAGTAGTACCAGAGCGTATGAAGGTTGAAGAGCGACTGACTGGATGCCCGAGAGAGAGAGAGAAGTTCGAAAGAAGTTTGTGGTGGGTGGTAGTTGTTGTAGTTGGGGTGTTTGGTTTTGATGTGAGCCCTGATGTAGGATTGATTTCCTCTGCAGGGCTGGGTTGGGGGTATGTTGGGGGGGGTTTGTGCGCGTTTGTACTGAGTGTGGTGGATTGGTTGTAGAATTGGAAGGTTGAGTTGGTGACTTAGAAAGTTGGGGGAAGAATCGAGGTTTTAGGGGTGGGCTTGTTGCTAGAGGATGTTCCGGAGGAAAAGCGTTCGCATCGCCTTCGCATCTCAAAAAAATAATTATAATTATAATAATCTCGTTGGGGGGGGGGGGGGGGCGGGTACAGCTGCGGCTGCATTGTTCCCTGAGTCGATGAGAGGTTGGTCCGTCGGTCCATTTGGCTGGTGAAGGAATTCATCCTGTTGAATAGATTCGCCGTGTTACAGGGAAACCGCAGAAAACCTGTAACCCAACGGGTGGGTGGGGTTGTTAGAAGATTTGTCAGAAGGGTTGACTAGTGAGCGTATTTGGAGGTAGTTGTAGGTTATATATATATAGAAGAGAATCGTGTAAAGAGATATGGAATTGTATGTCTGATGGTTGCAATGGTTATCGGATTGAGATTGGGGATCGATCTAGGTAGTCAATGTATATGTCCGGGAGGTCGTCGTAAGCCGTGGCTAGTAGCCGTACTGGGGGGAATGGAAGCTTCCTCTTGGGTATTCTTCCAAGAGGCCGTCTATTAGCGGTCCACGGTGTGAGGAGGGTGTTTTTCGAGATGTCGCTGCCCGATTCGATAGTGCGATTAACGTATCGGGCTTGTAGGGTGTTTAGGCGGGACGGAATGGGCTCAATGTCGATGTTGGTATAGACGGTGTTGCTGGGTGAATAGGGTGCCTTATATTGACAGTATCTGAGAATAGATTGCTCACAAGATAGGAGCATTTTTACAAGGTGGTCGGGAAGGGCGCAATAGACGTTTGCTCTATAATCGATGATGGGGCGGATATATGTCTTATACGTATGAAGTAGGGTGGTTGGATGGGTGCGTCCGAAGCTTCCGCCGAGCGCCTTGAGAAGGTTGACTCGTCGCCGGACTTTATTCAAGGTGTCCATGAGGTCGGCCGTCATGTTGAGAGTGTGAACGAATCTCACTCCCAAATAAACGACTTCCCTGCGGATTTCGAGTCGATCTCCCCAGAGCACGAGGCGGAAGTTTCTGGGTACAAGTCGTTCGCTCGAGGTGTGAGGGTGTTTGAAAACGATGGCTTGGGTTTTTTGAGGGTTGAGAGTCACCCGCCATTTCCTGCACCAATTGGAGAATTGGGTCAGTAGATTTTGGGATCGATTATTGAGAGAGCGAATGTCAGGGGCAGAGATGATTAGAGCGGTGTCGTCCGCATATAGTTGGATATGGTCATGGGGATGTCGTGGAGTTGGTGTGTCATACGTATAAATTAAGTATAATAGTGGAGCGAGTATCGAGCCTTGCGGAACGCCAGTTTGGGGTGTAAATGAATCGGAAAGGCTGTAACCAACTTTGACGCTGATCGATCGGTCTGTGAGGTAGGAATATAATAATTTTATGATTTGGTTTGGCAATCGGATGCTCAGTAGCTTTCTTACTAGTCCGGCGTGCCAGACTTGATCAAAAGCCTTTTGAACATCCATGAAAATGGCGGCTGAACAGCGTCGTTGGTTTAAAGCTTGGGTGACGATGGTTTGGAGGTTGGTGGTGGCGTTCTGACAGGAGTGGCCTGGCCTGAATCCGAATTGAAATGCCGGGATGATGTTGTTTTCGATGCAGAAGTCCCAGATTCTCTCTTTTAACAAACGTTCGAAGATTTTACCTAGGACGCTGATTAATGAAATTGGGCGGTAGGATTCAGGCTTTGTGGGGTCTTTGCCAGGTTTGGGGATGAGAACTATGTTGGCAGATTTCCAACAACGAGGGAAATAAGAATATGCTAAACAGGCGTTCAACAGTGAGCAGAGCGGGGGGAGAATCTCAGCTGGCAGGTTTTTGAGTGCCTGCCTCGAGATTCCATCGTGCCCGGGGGCACTGTTTCTCCCCGCTCGGCACGCCTGCTGAACTCCTTCGATAGTGAAAGGTGTAAGAAGGGGGAAGTTCTCATTCAGTGGAATGTGGACATGTGGGCTTCGAGTTATATTGCGGGTGAGGAGGTCTGTTTCGATGGCAAAGTCCCACTGGATGCCCCAACCACGCCTCTATTTATACTAAATTGAGGTCGCGAAAGGTGGGCGGGGCTTACACCGTTGCGGCGCATGCGCTCTGGTAACAATCAGTTAAGGTCATTCAGATTAGACGGACGGAAGACTGAACGAACGAATAGAGAAACATGACAAAATTTAATTCATCACTTCCAAAGCAACCTAAAAACCTTGGTTTCATCGAGATTTTCAAGTTAAATGTAATGTAAAAACCAATAAAAAATTGTTTTACGAATACCTCGAACTTTCACCTAAGTTTTAATGTAGTTCATCAGCAGATGGCACCATTTGTTATCCAAAAAAAGTACCACTTAAAAATGCTTGAAAATTTATTTCCTACGATGCTCGGCACTTTACATACAATTTCGAAATTATATCAAAGCCGTC
>OY998186.1:11920103-11925603 GCA_963921935.1 Galeruca laticollis
TGTATTTGGTTTGCGTCCCCAGTCTCTTCCTGAAATTGTAAAAAGTTTATGTCCCATGTCCAGTGATTTTTGTCTATTCATTTTAACGTGATCGAGGTATAGCAGCCCGGTGTCTATTGTGAGACCTAAATATTTAATATTATCCTTAAATTCGACTGATTTGTTTCGAATTTTAATCCTTGGCTGCCTGGTCGGTCTGAATGGAACAAACATCGACTCCGTCTTGTCGTCATTGTAAGTTAATTTGTTCCGTCTTGCCCAAGCCTCGCATGCTGCCCAGATCCCGTTCCATTTAGTTTCAATTATTTTTAAACTTTGACCAGAAATAGCCAAAATCTGGTCATCTGCAAAGGCCTGCACAATGTCGTCGTCTGTCGTTAGTCCTGTCTTATGTATGTCTGTAAACCAGTCCTCCATAACCAGGTTCCACAGTGTAGGTCCGAGGCTGGAGCCTTGCGGACAGCCCCGTTGTGTCGTGTTGGTGATGTCTTCTGTTGTGATGTGTCTGTTTGTTAAAAAGTCCCTGCATAGCTGTGTGATGTTGTTAGGTGTGTCCGTGTCTATGAGTTTCTTGACAATCATAGGGACCCACGCTGAATTGAAGGCGTTCTTCAGATCCAGGGTTACTACAAGTGTGTGTAATTTGTCTTTTTTGTTTTGTATAATTGTGTCTGTGATGTGTGTGATTGCCTCTATGGTCGAGTAACCTTGTCTAAAACCATATTGGTTTTCATTTATGTTGTTTGTGGTGTCAAGGTAATGTGAGAGTCTTCTGGCTGCCATCTTGTCCAGGACCTTCCCCATGGTTGGAAGGAGACATATAGGCCGTTTACCTCCGTCTTTTTTTGGTAGCCAGACCATATCTGCTCCCTTCCACGCATCGGGAAACCTCTGTTCTTTCAGACAGCCATTGTATATGTCTGTAAGCAGTTGTGGGTTTTGTGTATGTATGATTTCTATCAGTTCTTTACTGAGTCCGTCTCTTGCTGTCGCTTTCTTGTTTTTCATATTTTGTATTGTTTGTGTGATTTCGTCGTGTGTGAAGGGTACTTGGTCTTGTCCCCTACTTATGTCGTGTTGTCTTTGTCTTATGTCTTTGTGTGTTTCTGTGTCTGTGCTTTCGTTGTCTGGGGGAAAGTATTTGCTGTGTAGATAGTGTATCGTGTCTAGTCTGTCTTGCGTCCATGTGCCGTCGTCTTTTTTTATTGTTGTGATTGTTCTGTTTTCCGGTGTCTTCCGTCTAATAATATTGTAAGCAATGTTCCAGGGATTGTCTGGCTCGTTGTTGGTGAAGAATTCTCGAATGGCAATTTGTTTCGTTAATTTAATTTGATTTTTGTATTGCCTACGCTGTAGTTTATACTCGTACAGGTTACGTTGCCTATTTATGGGGTCTTTCTCCTTTTGGAATTTCTTCCTTAATCTGTTTGTGTTGTGTCTTAGTGTTGTAAGTTCGGGTGTCCACCAGATTTGTGTTTTTTTGGAGTGTTTTTTCATTTTATGTGTTGATTCTTTTATTAGTTGTAGGATTGTATTTTGTGTTCGTTCGATTGTGTCATTTAGTTCCCCTTTTGTGTCCCAGTTTGTTGTCTGTATAAGTCTCATTAGTTTTGACATGTCTATGTTTCCTAGGTGTATTTTGTTTGTGTTCTGTTGTTTTGTGTATTGTGTTTGTATGTCGTAGAAAATGTATTGGTGGTCACTTAGTGTGTCGTGGTCTGAAATATTCCAATTGTGTAGGGTAATGTTTCTTGTTAGTGTCAAGTCAATCCAACTCTTCCCCCTGGCGGTTTGAAAGGTTGGGTTGCTGTCGTGTCTGTTGTGTATGTATATGTTGTGTAGTGTAGTCCAATCCAGTATGTCCTGTCCTCTGTCGTCCGTTATGGTGCCACCCCAACTGGAGTGCTTAGCGTTAAAGTCACCTGCAATTATCGTGTTGTGTCTGTCTGTTTCTATATGTTTTTTGTGTTTGTCTAGTCTGGTGTTTGTTGTCCCCCCTGGTTCGTCGTATATGTTGACTATTGTAATAGTGTTATTTGGTGTTATTTGTAAGTGTATCGTTGTTGTATTTTCATCTGTTCTGTTCATCAGAGTTGTTGTATAGTTTAATAGTTTTTTGTGTATTAGTGTAACTGATTTAGAGGCCTGATTTACTCCAATAGGCGTATAATCGCTGCTGTTCCACACATTCCTCCCCGGCTCTTGGATTAACGCAATATCAATATTGTCAATTTTCATAAAGTGTAATAGTTGGTCGGTGGCTTGTATACCTCGACCAGCGTTAAACTGCACAATTTTTATACTCATGTAGTGTGTTTGACGGGTTGTTGTGTTTGTGTTGTTGTTAGGTGTAGTGTGGTTTGTTTTGTGTGTTGGGTGTGTGGTTGATGTATTTATTGGTAGTTTGTCTGTCGTCTTAGGTCCTCGAGTTTCCTTTGGTAAATGGGACATCTCGTATCCCTAGCTTGGTGTCCTCTAGGTTGTATCCTCATTATTTGGCAGTTTATGCAATTGAGTTCTACTTGTGTACATTCATTTCCGTCATGTTTGTTCCCACATCTGTAGCAAGTGGCTCTTTCCTCTTTGCAGAATTTTGCTACGTGGCCATATTTACAGCATCGATAACATAACGCTACCGACATGTATTCCTCAACATAGACTTTCGCTAGATCAAAGTATATGTATCCTAGTTTTAGGATGGCTTTAGTAAGTTGGATTGGCGCTTGTATAATTATGTTTGCCTTCCATGGATTCCTACAAGGTCTTACTGTGAGGATTTTGATTTCCTCTATTTCGTTTTGGTATTCTTCTGCCAGCTGCTCGTTCTCATATTTCAATCCTTCCACTATGGCGTTGACGGTTGTGTCTTTTGGCATACCTGTGAGTATGATAGCTGGCTCATTTGTCCTGGTGGCGTCCTTGGTTTCTAAGTTTATGGCTTTTTGGGCCTTATGCATAATGTCCAGGTGTTTGTCTTTCGACTCCGTCATGACTATTATACCGGTTTTGGTCTTTCGAATAGATGCGCCCTCCATTTCTGTAGGGCGTATAACTTTTTTCAGTTCACTCATCGTTTTTTGTTTTGTCTCATTGTCTGTACCTTCTTTTAGTGTTATGAGTGTCTCGTATTTTTTTTTACTTGCAGGAGTCGTCCACTGCGGTTTTACTATTTCCGGTCTGTCTGTTGGTTCCCGTGATGCCAGCTCAGCGTACGTTCTTGCCTGAGGTCCAATAGGTGGGAAGTTGACATTATATTGGGGTGTTGGTGTATTCTCTGTAGCTTGTGTCGCCGTCGGTACGATTACTGTCGTGGTTTCTTTCTTATTATTTCGGATAAGGTTTGTCAGAGCGTCGATTTTATGGTTCAACGTTTGTAAGTTGTCTAGATCTGTGTTGTCCTGGTATCTATTGTCGGTTTTGAGTTTTTCTTTTATTTCTGCCAATTCACCTTCCTTTATGGCTAAGTGTGCGACTAGCTCTAGCACGTAATTTGTGAGCGTCTCGGTATGATTTAACACTGTCCTTTGCTCCGATTTGTTAAAAGATATTTTGTCTCTTCCCGCGCTAGTTGTTTTCGTGACTGCCGCTGTAATTTCTTTTTTAATAGTACTGGTGTTTGTTGCCACCTCTAGTATCAACTCTTTTAGGTTTGTATTTCCCTTCTTGTAAGCTGTGTCTGGCTTATTCTTTTTTGACGTAGTTTCGTGTGGTTGTGAGTCGGTGTCCATTTCTTCGTGTCTCTGTCTTTTCTTATACTCCTCCTGTTTCTTGTAGTCTTTTAATTCTGCTTCGAATTTTTCCGTTTCAGCTCTGTCTAGTTCTACGTAGGCTCTACTGTCACTTGATGCCCTCGCGCGGTGTGGTGGTGTTTTAGTCAAGCTAAAGCGCGGTTTAAATGCTAGTGTGCCATCGTCGTTCTTATCGCCTGCTGCTGTGTCCAGATCAGTGTCCGACGTATCCCCCATATTCTAGCGTGTGTATATGTTTGTGGTACTTATGTATAAGTATGTGTATGCAGTATAGATTAAAACTTTCACACAATTTACGCTTTTCAAGTGGTTTTTCAAACAAATGGTGGGTGCGTCAAATTTTGGCGGAGTCGCCAAAAAGTGGTGGAGGTGCCACAAATGTATATATATATGTACAGTCTTAATACTAACTAAACCTATCTTACACTAATTATTATAAAATATATATTAGAGTCCGAAATATACTTTAAAAGTGTATAGGATATAAAATAGTTCAAAAAACAAAATTTGGCACTTAATGTCCGAATTTTTCAGGCCTCTAGGGCCTTTAGTTGCGAAAATATGGCCAAAATTAATTTTTGGTGGATGCGCCAAATTTTGGCGGAGGCGCCCAAAAATGGTGGAGGCGCCACAAAAAACTTAATATATTGGCCCGAAGTTTTAGAGTCCTAGCTCTTATATGAAGCGAGTTCACTTATAACGTGCTTTACGAGTTATGTAATAATCTTAAAATACGATTAACTTATACTAGTCAGTCTCTATCTGCCCCTAATACTAAAAATTTCCAAAATAAAATGTTGAAAAAAATTTGTTAAAACTAAAAATTTTGCAAGTCCGTTTTTCCAAAAATTTTTCTAAGTCCGTTATTCAACAAATTTTCTAAGTCCGTTATATCGAAAATTTTTCTAAGTCCGTTCGTTGAGAAATTAACTGAAATTATTCTAAGTCCAATAAAACAAAATTGGCAGAATTTTTCTAAGTCCAGCAAGTTTAGTTGATATTAATAACAATTTACCTCTTTTAATTTCTCTGCTCCTGATACCTTATTCTTACTAAAAGGCCTATAACTTTTGTTTGGGGCGTCGTAGCGACGTCCGGTAAACGCCGTTTTGCTCAGGTCTCTTCGGGGCTTCTGTAGAAGTTGTTTGGGACTTCGCACAGTAGACACTATATGGGGCACTAAGCACTTCACTTCTTAACTTAAGCGGAATAAATTAAACGTCTGTTCACTTCAAAAGCTAGATGAATACTGAGTTTGGTGGGACAGAAGAGAAGTTTTGTCACCCTCTCAACTTGACCCCAAATCAATGAGAGCCAAGCCTCGAGGACGACAGCCCACCCACCTTGCGGCATATGGCTATATCTATCCACCATCTACCGTCCCACTTGTCAAGAAGAACCCATCCCAACTTCCACACTCCAAAAATGTCGCAGGAAAAGAAGACCCTGTCTTATTGAATACGCAATAAGACGTGTTGTGTAGAGCTTTTGATTTTACAATTTACCTTAATGTTAACGTTAAAAAACGCTGTCGTTTAATTCTAAGTGTAGGCCAAGAGCCAACGCAGGGGTCCAGAGTGTAGTGTAATGATGTTATTGTTTAGTCGTCGTCATCGTCAAGTATCATGGCGTCTCCCCATTGGTTTATCCACCCGACGATCTCTCGATCGCCTAGATCGATATCCTCCGGGGGGTACGTCATTTGTCTTAGTCGTAGTTTATCGGTGAGTGTTTGTCTAGCGATTTGTCTA
>OY998186.1:11925803-11945803 GCA_963921935.1 Galeruca laticollis
CCGTTTTGAAATGTACAACATATTCTTTCCCAGACACTTTTTTTAAATTTCTAATTCCCAAGTTTTCGAAAAAAAACTTACTTGCCATTTATAGTCGTTTCCGTCAATCCTCGATGCCCAGCCAAGTTTCATAGGGGTCCATCCTCGATGCCTACCCAGCCATGCATTTTAAAAGTCCCTCCTCGATGCGTAGCCAAACATTTTAAAAGTCCATCCTCGATGCCCAGCCATGCATTTTAAAAGTCCATCCTCGATGCCCAGCCATGCATTTTAAAAGTCCATCCTCGATGCCCAGCCATGCATTTTAAAAGTCCATCCTCGATGCCCAGCCATGCATTTTAAAAGTCCATCCTCGATGCCCAGCCATGCATTTTTAAAGTCCATCCTCGATGCCCAGCCAAACACCTTAGAAGTCCACTATCGATGCCTATCTAATTTTTCGTAAAAGTACATATTTCATGTCTAAAATCCTCGATGTCTAGCCCAGACTTATTTCAATAGCGAAATTACGCACATTTCATGAGCAGCAGTTTTTGTAGTTGTATCCTAAATTCATTTTTTAAGGGTTATACCACTAGAGTATTATTTATTTTTACATATCCTAATTATATATCCTAATTCAAATTCATAAGTTACGCAAGTTTAAAAGAAAGAAATGGTCTAGCAATTGTCGTCGTCCTCCTCCCATCGTAGACTCTTTTCTATCAGTTCGTCATTACTAGGCAGGCCCTTTTTTAGTATGTACAGTACTCACGTCCTAGACACTTTTTTGTACGTACCGTAATCCCATTCCTAGACACTTTTTTAGCATGTACCGTACTCTCTTTCCAGACACTTCTTTAATATAAACCGTATTCGCTTCCTCGACACTTTTTTAGTACGTACCGTATCCTCTTCCTAGACACTTGTTTAGCATATACCGTACTCACTTTCCAGACACTTTTTTAATATAAACCGTATTCGATTACTCGACAGTTTTTTAGTATGTGCCGTATCTTCTTCCTAGACACTTGTTTAGCATATACCGTACTCTATTTCCAGACACTTTTTTAATATAAACCGTATTCGCTTCCTCGACACTTTTTTAATTGTATCGCCGTAGCGCTTTCTGGACATTTTTCAATTCAAGTCTTCTCTCCTTTGACATTTACTTTTGGAAGAAATATACGTTCGATAGGCGTACTCTTTCCAGCAGGGAAATTCTCGATACCTGGACTTTTTTCCAATAGCGAAATTACGCACGTTTCACGGGCAGTAGTTTTTGTAGTTGTGGCAAAACATTATAATGTTAATACAAATAGTGAACATGAACTTGTCTATTAAATTAGATTAAATATTTAGTGAAGACTAGTAATTGTGAAAGAAGTTCATGATTAGTGATAACTTTGTACGTTATATTCAACTGTACACATGGTTTGTACAATCTGAAAACGGTGGCGTTGATCTACCAAGACACGGAAGATCAGAAGCATCCAATTTTACTTAAATAGTGAAAACATTTCGTAACATCGATGCAATTTTCGCTGTATGTTAATTGAAGATTTGGTTAAAAGGAATGTGTGTGAGTTCGTTTTATCTATGTATGTATGACGGACTCGATTATATGTTTGCGTAATGACAAATATGTATATGCATAACAAAACATTTATTAGTGAAACGTTAGAAAATGTTCAAGGAGCTGTATTTTAAATATGTTTACTACTTTATTTCTTAGAAAAATAACGTTTGGTATTAAAGGAAATATCGTGTAACAATCTGAGGAGTACAGGAGTAGTCAGCTGGAATATTTGCCATTACTTCAAAGCGCATCACCACCGAACTGATTGGACCATTTTATCTTCAATATTCAAGTAAATGCCCTAACTTGCTATCTAATATATGTAATTATTCTGAAGTTGACATTATTCCTATTAGAAAAAAATACACATAATAATATTTAGCTACCGACATGTAGTAAAGAGTCAGGGTAGACATGTCACTATTGAAATGAGGGTTACACTATTATTTCAATAGGTTTTAAAATTTTTGAATATTGTTCATAATTGTAAATGGTCATGTTTCTATTTACAATCAACATATTTTGAAGACGGCTTTGATATAATTTCGAAATTGTATGTAAAGTGCCGAGCATCGTAGGAAATAAATTTTCAAGCATTTTTAAGTGGTACTTTTTTTGGATAACAAATGGTGCCATCTGCTGATGAACTACATTAAAACTTAGGTGAAAGTTCGAGGTATTCGTAAAACAATTTTTTATTGGTTTTTACATTACATTTAACTTGAAAATCTCGATGAAACCAAGGTTTTTAGGTTGCTTTGGAAGTGATGAATTAAATTTTGTCATGTTTCTCTATTCGTTCGTTCAGTCTTCCGTCCGTCTAATCTGAATGACCTTAACTGATTGCACGTAGAAAATAAATAGTCTTATACGTATAAGCTGTTAAGCGAGATCTATTCTTATTTGTGTGTACATTTATTGAAATCGACGACGACATGGCGGATACAGAAAATCTGACTTCAGTAGCATCAGCAACGTCTGCATCCAATTCTCCGCAGGCTTCATCATCTCCACTTAAAAAGGAAAAGAAAGCTAAAAATCCTAGAACCAAACCATCGCATCCACCAACTTCAGAGATGGTAAACAACGCCATTAAAGGTCTGAAGGAACGCGGAGGTTCATCTCTCCAAGCAATTAAGAAATACATTGCAGCCAATTATAAAGTTGATGCAGAAAAAGTAGCGCCATTTATCAAGAAATATTTGAAAGCATCCGTTGTTTCAGGCTCTTTAGTACAGACTAAAGGCAAAGGAGCTTCAGGATCGTTCAAGTTGGCATCGGCTACTTCGACAGGTGGATCTGCCAAACCGAGCCCAAGTGAGAAAAAGAAGAAAACTGCCATTACTAGTAAACCCAAAAAAACAATAGCCGCAAAACGGAACGCGATTGCTGGAGATAAATCTAAAATTGTCAAGAAATCCGTTAAAGGCAAAAAAGTTACTGCGGCCTCCTTAAAGACTTCAGCACCTGCGACAGATAAAAAGGTTGTTAAAGCTAAAAAGACCGATAAAAAATCTTCGAAAGGGACAGCGATAACTTCGAATATTGCAGCTAGTGCCACAACCGAAATTAAAACAAAGAATCCTACAAAAGCCAAAAAATCCAATAAAGGCAGTCCTACGAAAAAACCTAGAGCACCTAAACCAAAAACTGCAAAAGCAACTAGCAGTTCCCCCAAAGCAAGAAAAGCCGCTTCTCCAAAAAAGAAGAAATAAAAGGATTTTTTCCTTGAAACGATAGTATTAAAAGTATTATCGGACAACGACAATAATAACAAATGGCCCTTCTCAGGGCCACAATTTTTTTTTATTTATGAAAACAAATATTTTTCAATTTGGACGCAATAATTTATAAATGTTTCAAGCGATAGTAACATCCTCAATGCCCAGACAGTTTCGACACATGTATCCTCGATGTCAAACTTTTTTCTACAGTAGTGTACTGGATGGCTAGACTTTTTATTATTATATAGTATCGTTTACGTTATAAAAGTACACTTTCGGAATAACATGTATATCAAATATATAACTCAAACGGTTAATGCAATACATTCGCCATTATTCTCATTACATTCACACTATCTACGTTAAGATGAATACGGAATAAATTATATAACTATTCTTTTAATTACATCTTCATTATAAATTTATTTTGTGGTTCTGAAAAGAACCGTTTTTAGATTTGAAGATTTAAAAAATAATTATTTTTTCAAAATACTTAGGCACGTTCACCTCGAATTCTTCTAGCCAGTTGGATATCCTTGGGCATGATAGTCACGCGCTTAGCATGAATAGCGCATAAATTGGTGTCTTCAAATAGACCCACTAAGTAAGCTTCGCTAGCTTCCTGGAGAGCCATAACGGCTGAACTTTGGAAACGTAAATCTGTTTTAAAATCCTGTGCAATTTCACGAACTAATCGTTGAAATGGTAATTTTCTGATAAGTAATTCAGTACTCTTTTGATAACGTCTTATTTCACGAAGAGCAACAGTACCTGGCCTATAACGATGAGGTTTTTTCACACCACCAGTAGCTGGCGCGCTTTTACGAGCAGCTTTCGTTGCTAATTGTTTACGAGGTGCTTTTCCTCCAGTTGATTTTCTAGCAGTTTGTTTGGTACGAGCCATTTTCCTCTCAACGTAAATATATTTCTACAGTCAAACGCGCACACGCATAAACTAACATTAAAATAGAGAGAGAGAGAGAGAGAGAAGTTCGAAAGAAGTTTGTGGTGGGTGGTAGTTGTTGTAGTTGGGGTGTTTGGTTTTGATGTGAGCCCTGATATAGGATTGATTTCCTCTGCAGGGCTGGGTTGGGGGTATGTTGGGGGGGGTTTGTGCGCGTTTGTACTGAGTGTGGTGGATTGGTTGTAGAATTGGAAGGTTGAGTTGGTGACTTAGAAAGTTGGGGGAAGAATCGAGGTTTTAGGGGTGGGCTTGTTGCTAGAGGATGTTCCGGAGGAAAAGCGTTCGCATCGCCTTCGCATCTCAAAAAAATAATTATAATTATAATAATCTCGTTGGGGGGGGGGGGGGCGGGTACAGCTGCGGCTGCATTGTTCCCTGAGTCGATGAGAGGTTGGTCCGTCGGTCCATTTGGCTGGTGAAGGAATTCATCCTGTTGAATAGATTCACCGTGTTACAGGGAAACCGCAGAAAACCTGTAACCCAACGGGTGGGTGGGGTTGTTAGAAGATTTGTCAGAAGGGTTGACTAGTGAGCGTATTTGGAGGTAGTTGTAGGTTATATATATATAGAAGAGAATCGTGTAAAGAGATATGGAATTGTATGTCTGATGGTTGCAATGGTTATCGGATTGAGATTGGGGATCGATCTAGGTAGTCAATGTATATGTCCGGGAGGTCGTCGTAAGCCGTGGCTAGTAGCCGTACTGGGGGGAATGGAAGCTTCCTCTTGGGTATTCTTCCAAGAGGCCGTCTATTAGCGGTCCACGGTGTGAGGAGGGTGTTTTTCGAGATGTCGCTGCCCGATTCGATAGTGCGATTAACGTATCGGGCTTGTAGGGTGTTTAGGCGGGACGGAATGGGCTCAATGTCGATGTTGGTATAGACGGTGTTGCTGGGTGAATAGGGTGCCTTATATTGACAGTATCTGAGAATAGATTGCTCACAAGATAGGAGCATTTTTACAAGGTGGTCGGGAAGGGCGCAATAGACGTTTGCTCTATAATCGATGATGGGGCGGATATATGTCTTATACGTATGAAGTAGGGTGGTTGGATGGGTGCGTCCGAAGCTTCCGCCGAGCGCCTTGAGAAGGTTGACTCGTCGCCGGACTTTATTCAAGGTGTCCATGAGGTCGGCCGTCATGTTGAGAGTGTGAACGAATCTCACTCCCAAATAAACGACTTCCCTGCGGATTTCGAGTCGATCTCCCCAGAGCACGAGGCGGAAGTTTCTGGGTACAAGTCGTTCGCTCGAGGTGTGAGGGTGTTTGAAAACGATGGCTTGGGTTTTTTGAGGGTTGAGAGTCACCCGCCATTTCCTGCACCAATTGGAGAATTGGGTCAGTAGATTTTGGGATCGATTATTGAGAGAGCGAATGTCAGGGGCAGAGATGATTAGAGCGGTGTCGTCCGCATATAGTTGGATATGGTCATGGGGATGTCGTGGAGTTGGTGTGTCATACGTATAAATTAAGTATAATAGTGGAGCGAGTATCGAGCCTTGCGGAACGCCAGTTTGGGGTGTAAATGAATCGGAAAGGCTGTAACCAACTTTGACGCTGATCGATCGGTCTGTGAGGTAGGAATATAATAATTTTATGATTTGGTTTGGCAATCGGATGCTCAGTAGCTTTCTTACTAGTCCGGCGTGCCAGACTTGATCAAAAGCCTTTTGAACATCCATGAAAATGGCGGCTGAACAGCGTCGTTGGTTTAAAGCTTGGGTGACGATGGTTTGGAGGTTGGTGGTGGCGTTCTGACAGGAGTGGCCTGGCCTGAATCCGAATTGAAATGCCGGGATGATGTTGTTTTCGATGCAGAAGTCCCAGATTCTCTCTTTTAACAAACGTTCGAAGATTTTACCTAGGACGCTGATTAATGAAATTGGGCGGTAGGATTCAGGCTTTGTGGGGTCTTTGCCAGGTTTGGGGATGAGAACTATGTTGGCAGATTTCCAACAACGAGGGAAATAAGAATATGCTAAACAGGCGTTCAACAGTGAGCAGAGCGGGGGGAGAATCTCAGCTGGCAGGTTTTTGAGTGCCTGCCTCGAGATTCCATCGTGCCCGGGGGCACTGTTTCTCCCCGCTCGGCACGCCTGCTGAACTCCTTCGATAGTGAAAGGTGTAAGAAGGGGGAAGTTCTCATTCAGTGGAATGTGGACATGTGGGCTTCGAGTTATATTGCGGGTGAGGAGGTCTGTTTCGATGGCAAAGTCCCTGAGAAATATTGGGTTGTCAGGTGGTGTGAAGACAGTTTGCAGGTTGTTTTTAAAGGCAGTGGCTTTATCTTCATGGGTGTAGATTTTCTGCCCTTGCACTTCGAGATGTGATTCAACCTTTCTCTTGAGGCCGACGAGGCGGTTGAATTTTTGCCAAAACACGCGTCCTTGTCTAAAGTCCAGTCCGGCTGTTTCGGCCTTCCATTTCCTCTGCTTTTCAGCATTGATTTCGTACCGGACCTGGGCGTTTAGACGGTTCCATTGTGTTTTGACTGCGGGATCTCGAGTGCGGACGTATAACCTGTATAACTGTCTTTTCTGACGGATTTTTTCAAGAATTCGTTGCGGAAGTGCATAGAAGTTGGTGTTTATGGTGGTGAGAGGGACGGCGATGTCTTGTGCATCAATTAAGAGGGACTGGAGCTCCTCTGCATGGTTATCTATGTCATCAGTTGTCTGATGAATGATGGGTTGTGGCAAGTTAGAGGAGACGTGGTTTGCGAAGGAGTCCCAGTCGGCTTTTTTGAAGTTGCGGTATGTGAAAGTAGTTGGAGGTGGTGGAATTGGTTCGTGTAAAGAGGTGTTGATCAAAAGTGGAAGGTGGTCAGATGTGATTGGATCGCCTATAAAGCATTCGTCGTCTATGCGGGTGATTAATCTGTCGGTGCAGATTATATGGTCGACAATGGAGGAGCCGAGGTGACTTATGAGGGTTGGATTATTGTTTCTAATCCGTAAGATGGGGAGGGAGACTATTTGTTCGGCGAGTGATCTGCCGCTTGCGTTGGTGTGTGTATCACCAAAGAGAATGTTTCGTGAGTTTAAGTCACCCATTATTATGGCTCGTGGAAGAGTGGATGCATATTCGAGGAGGTCGATTGATAGTACTTGGTTGGGGTGTTTATAGTATGAAAAGAAGGTGGTCGCGGTATTATTCCACGATATGTCGATGGCTATGCAATCCAGGTTCTGTTGAGACAGAAAGGGTGGGAGAGGGTGTGGGGAAGCGGGGAGTCCGTTGCGGACGAGGAGTCCGTTGCCATGACAGTAGAAGTTCCTGTCTAAGTGGAATGTGGTGTAGCCAGAGAAGCGAGGGTAGTTTTTTAAGAGAGTGTCGGTGACAGATAATACTTGTATATTTTGGGAGTGTAGGAGATGTTTAAGAAGATGTCGCTTCCTGGCTAGACCTTGGCAATTCACGGTCCCGATTTTAAAGTCCATGACTTAATTGTGGCGTTTCGGGGTGAAGGCGAAGTGGGCACGGTTGCCCACGTTGTTGGTTACGGAAACGTTGTATCCGTAAAAGGAGGGAACGAGATGTGAGAGGGTATCGGCCACGAGGTCACGGGCTGTCGGGACAGCGTTCATTATTGTAGTTGCCAAAATCTGGATTAAGACTTTGGTGTCTGTCGGGAAGTCGTAAGGGGTTGGGGGTTTTTCTAGGGTCAAGGGAGCGATCTCCTGAGGGTTCTGTGGAGTTTCCGTTCGCTTTGGGCAGCGAGGATGAAAGGCCGGATGGGGGCCGCCGCAGTTTTTGCAGGAGGGGGCGTTTGCCTTAGGGCAATTGTTTGATTTGTGGTCGGATGCCCCACAGGAGGGGCAAGCTGGTTTTGCCTTGCATTTTTCGGCAAGGTGGCCGGGGGTGGAGCATTTATTGCAGTATCTGGGTACTGCAGGGAGTGGATTGGGGGAGTTTGAGGCCTCACACTGGTGTATGAGCCCGTGGAATTGGATACCGCGAGAAAGGGCTTCGTGGTAGGCTGTTTCAGAATCAGTAATGATTCTGAACATGGAGGTGGCCTTATTTGTTCGGAGGGCGACAATGCGCCAGGTTCTGGTGAAGTTAAGTTTAACTTCTTCGCGGAGGATGTCCTCGAAATCTTTATCGGATAGGGACGTGTCTACATTTCTGCAAACAAATGAAAATGTGGGTGTTCGGGCTCTTGATTGCGAGCGGGCTCGGGGGGTTGAGGTGAGTTTAATGATGGTGACCTGGGGGTCACCGATGGCGTTACGAAGCCTCTGGGCGAGGGCTTCGTGTGGGATATTAGCCGGAATTTTGAGGAGGGCTGTACGATTAAGGTTTGCTTTGAGGTGGGTGATTTTCCCCCTCAGGAGCTCGTTAGTGTTAAGTAAATTGTACAGTTCTCTTTGGGAGGTGTATTTAGGGGGAAGGTTTCTAATGTTAAGTGTTTGGAGTGTAGGTTGGTGAGGTTGGGTTTGTTGAGTAGGTGTTCGTTGGGTAGCTTGTCGTGGAGGTTGAGTGGGCCAGGGCTGTAGTTGTTGGGGTTGGTTGGTTGGGGCTTGTGTAGGTGGGTTTGTTGGTAACTGGGTTTGTTGAGGGGGTGGGGTTCGGGGTATTAGGGGTCTCTTGGGAATGGGTCCCAAGAGAGTGAAGTTGTCTTCTGGGAATTTGAGGATAGTATTAGGGGTTTCGATTAGGGAAGTGTGAGAGTGGCGAGAAGCATGGGAGTGACGGGAGGTGTGGGATCTTGGTGGTGAGGGGATGGGGGAGGTGTGGGAGTGGGTTTGTGATACGTTTTTCAGGGCTTGTTTGAGTTGCTTCACCTCTTCGGTGAGTGCCTCTGTGAACTTCACATATTGTTTGAGTTTCAGATTCTCTGCGGAGAGGTCCTTGATTGTCTTGGACATACTGGCAATATGGTTATTCATGTCATCGAAATCGCAAGACACTGGGGTTAGTTTGTCTGAGTCATTGGGGTGTATTTCTTTGTTGGTTGGGGTTGAATGATTGGAGTTGGTGCGTTGATGCATAGGAGGGAATTCATCTAGTGATGAAAGGGAGGGGATTTTATTGGAATTTTGGCTGCGGGTGTTGGGGCGTTGGTTGGAGGCCATTGCAACTGATTTTTAGGGGCGGAAGGGGGCGAAAACAGAAATTTGTTTCGTTTTTTGGGGGGGTAGTTAGTAGGGGGAAGGCAGACAAAAGCCGGCAGCGGACTCACTGCCGGAGGGAGTTTCCTCCCCGGTTAAAGGTTTCCTGACCCTATTATCTGCCGGTTAGTTTTTATATTTACCTGATAAATCCTTCCTCTTTCGTCTGGATGGCACTGGTTTACTTATTTACGACCTCCTCACAACGCTGTTGTAGAAAAGACGCAAATTTCATAAATGTTGCTCTATAAAGAGCAGATTTTTCATAAATAAAAAATTCAGATGAGGGTTGTCGAAATAAGAATTTTCGTAAAAATGGCGAAAGCGCCGGTAAGTGGCTACTAGAGTGATTCGGTTTGCAGCAGTGACCGAATTTCTAGTTTAGCTTCTTCTTACTGGTCGACGTTCTCGCTGGAGTCTCAGGAACAGATGACATTAAAATATTTTTTGAAGTCCTTTTATCACGTATGACTCGTCTCATAACTCGTCTGTGATTGGTGCGTATATTTCAAATGGGCGGAGCTTGAAAGTTAATAAAACTCGGGGTTCGTAATGGATTTCAAACTAGTATTTTGAAAGCACTTCGAGTTAGTGGTTGTACAGTTTTATAGAGCCGAAGAAAATGACTGGTCGTGGAAAAGGCGGTAAAGGATTAGGAAAGGGGGGTGCAAAACGACACCGTAAAGTTTTACGTGATAACATCCAAGGAATCACCAAACCTGCCATCAGAAGATTGGCGAGACGTGGAGGAGTAAAACGTATATCAGGATTAATTTACGAAGAAACTCGTGGAGTCTTGAAAGTATTTTTGGAAAACGTTATCCGAGACGCAGTAACATACACTGAACATGCTAAAAGAAAAACAGTAACAGCTATGGATGTCGTCTACGCTTTGAAACGTCAAGGCCGAACTTTATATGGTTTTGGTGGTTAATTTTTGATGGAAATTAATAAAAAAAGGCTTTCCCGAATCATACATACAAGAACAAGCAGAAAACGGTTCTTTTCAGAACCACAATATATTATCCTAATTATGAAAAAAAAGTCAGTACATACGCAACAATTCGACAAACACGCATACGAGAGCATAATTAAATTTTGTATATAATTTGTATTTGAAAATAATAAAAAAAATGTAACTTTTCAAAGGACAGTTGCATACATTTTATTAAATTTCTTTTTTAATATTGAATCAAGACTTTCTTCATCTAGTTCCTAGCCATCGACATTATTTTTTTTATATTCAACCTGGCTTTTCTCGATATTTAGGTATACTCGCTTAATAGACGATAATTGTTTCGTTTTCAATATTCTAATAGTATAATTTGTCTCATTGAAAATATAGACGTTATCCGAAAACTTCAAAAATAAAAAATATTTTCTATTTATATAGTTATGTAGCAATTCATAAATTTCACATAAAAAAAATTGTGGCCCTAAAAAGGGCCGGTGTATATACTTTGAAAGAATGACTTTCAATATCAAATTAAGCCTTTTTTTCAGTTTTTTTCGGTAAAAGCACAGCTTGAATATTTGGAAGTACACCACCTTGTGCAATAGTTACTCCAGACAACAATTTATTCAATTCCTCGTCGTTTCTAATGGCTAATTGTAAATGCCTAGGAATAATACGGGTCTTCTTATTGTCACGGGCAGCATTTCCTGCCAATTCTAATACTTCGGCTGCCAAATATTCCATTACCGCAGCCAGATATACAGGAGCTCCAGCACCAACTCTTTCAGCATAATTTCCTTTTCTCAACAAACGGTGTATACGTCCTACTGGAAATTGTAATCCAGCACGATTTGAGCGAGACTTTGCCTTTCCCTTAACTTTACCGCCTTTACCACGTCCTGACATATTTGATATTTTGTTATGTTAATATTCTCGTCTATTCGAAACAACACGACACGAATTACTACTTTCGTTTTTGGTCCTACCTACGAATTTATATTAAAGCCCCCCACCAATACCGTTACAGCAAACGCGCAAACGTAGAGGGGCGGAGCCTGTTGAAATTATAGGCTTTGATATAAAACAAGTGCGTTTCGCAGCTCATTTTTTAGTTTCTGTCTGTATTTTAAAAGATAAGTTACGTTATTTTAGTGTTTTCCAAGAAAAATGCCACCAAAAGCTAGCGGAAAAGCAGCCAAAAAGGCTGGTAAGGCTCAAAAGAATATATCAAAAACTGACAAAAAGAAGAAGAGGAGGAGGAAGGAGAGTTATGCCATTTACATTTACAAAGTATTGAAACAAGTCCATCCTGACACCGGTATTTCCAGTAAAGCCATGAGTATAATGAACAGTTTTGTTAATGATATTTTTGAACGTATTGCCGCCGAAGCGTCCAGATTAGCTCATTATAATAAACGTTCAACAATTACAAGTAGAGAAATTCAAACTGCCGTAAGATTATTACTTCCAGGTGAATTAGCGAAGCACGCCGTCAGTGAAGGAACTAAAGCAGTGACCAAATACACAAGTTCTAAATAATTTCACTTTTGAGTCGACCATTTATTTACTCGTACAACAACAAGCAAACGGTTCTTTTCAGAACCACAATATAATTTTTATTTATGTATGACATCAACATTTCTTCGACACAACTTTGCATACTATAGCGGTATCCCCGATGCCTAGAATTCTTTGGGCAGTGTGCTCCTCGATACCTATACTTTTTGTCATTATTTCAGAAATATGTTATCGTTTGTAATGTAAAAATCCTTTCGCAAATAATGTGTAAATAAAATATGTAATTATTATATATACATATATTATACAATAAAATAAACGTTACTCTTATTACACTCAAACTAACTATGTTTTGATGAATAAAGAATAATTTTTAATATCATTATCCTTCTAATTAGATCTCAGTATCAATTTATTTCGTGTGGAAATCAATTATTTTTATTCAATAACTTATGTCTACACGAAATTGTAGAATTATAATCCATTAATTGAAAGGTTAAATTAGACTGTTATAATAACATAATGTCATTTCAAATCAAAATTTACTGTTTCAACCCTTAATTTGTGGATTCTATTTATGTTAGAACATTAATTTTAAATGAAGTTTGAAATTAGCGAAATTACGCACGTTTCAGAAGCAGCAGTTTTTGTAGTTGTGACAACCTAAAGCCTCTTTTCAGGGACATACATACCGGTCGAGTGATATTTTTCTACACGAGACAAAGTAACATTCTCATACGACAATAATTGGATGTTAGAACATTAATTTTAAATGAAGTTTGAAATTAGCGAAATTACGCACGTTTCGGGGGCAGCAGTTTTTGTAGTTGTGACAACCTAAAGCCTCTTTTCAGGGACATACATACCGGTCGAGTGATATTTTTCTACATGAGACAAAGTAACATTCTCATACGACAATAATTGGATGTTAGAACATTAATTTTAAATGAAGTTTGAAATTAGCGAAATTACGCACGTTTCGGGGGCAGCAGTTTTTGTAGTTGTGACGGGACATTTTTCTACATGAGACAAAGTAACTTTATCATACGACAATAATTGGATAATGCGCTCGTAGGAAGGGGCTACGCCGTTCTCCAGACTAACGAAGGGGTAGCCGGAATAGCCAGACCATCGGCATTCATTCATATATATATATAAACATAAATACTTGAGACATCAAGATAAGGTCG
This sequence comes from Galeruca laticollis, assembly GCA_963921935.1. Classification (NCBI taxonomy): domain Eukaryota; kingdom Metazoa; phylum Arthropoda; class Insecta; order Coleoptera; family Chrysomelidae; genus Galeruca; species Galeruca laticollis. The sequence goes on from OY998186.1 coordinate 11,938,827, forward strand.
TCTTACATGTTTGCTAAGACAGGGTTAAAATTAAGAAATCCTCTAACTCCAAAACTGTCACCACCAATGGAGTTTTGCTTTAATCACTTTACGCCCTTCTACATTTTCGTAAAAGTCCATCCTCGATGCCTAAAAGTTTTAAAAGGGGAGGTATCGTCGATGCCCAACGCAGACTTTTTCCAATAGCGAAATTACGCACGTTTCACACGCAGCAGTTTTTGTGGTTGTGTCTTAAAATCTGTTTTCCAGGGACATGCGCACCGGTCCAGTAATATTTTTATACAAGGGACAAAGTAATTATCTGAAATGACAATAATTGGATAACGCTCGTACCAAGGAGCTACGTCGTTCTCCAGACTAACAAAGGGGTAGCTGGAATTGCCAGAACATCGGCATTCATTCATATATGTATTTATTGGTATAAATAATAACGCTTAGATAGCGAGATAATTCGTCTTACATTCGAAATGAAGACAGTGATGATGATGTTCGTTTTCAATATGTTCCCTAAAATGGGCTCAAAAATAAGAAATCCTTTTATTCCAAAATTGTGTTCCTAGAGAATAAGTTTAAGGAGCCAACATAATTTTTTGCAGCTTCTCTATCGGCGCGAAATCTCTATCCGAAGGTAAGTGTGTATAACGACACTGACAAGAAAATGGTGCGTTGTAGTATTGAACATATTTTTTTTGTTTCATTTACTGTCACCAAACAGCCATAAGTGGTCAAATTTCGTTTTGACCTGGACAATTTCCAAAATTTTTTATTTAACGGACGCAACTTCATTCGCTCTACGTTTAGACAAATTTTCTGTTCCTAAATATATGTGAGCGACCCAGTCCACTCGCGCATCCCTAGATTGTAGAGCCAGACTTTTTTGTTCTGTTATTGCAATAAACCCTCTATATACGTAGATTCTTGTTGTGTCTCCAATTACGTTACCGGACGCATAACATAATACTCCTCGACTCCTATACACTTTTTAATACAAATCTACGTCTTCTTCCCAGGCACTTCTCAATAAACTTAATGGGCAATTAGACTCTTTTAAATATAATAATATAATACGAATCTTCACCTTCGACTAATGAAATTTACGTCTATATGTGTACAGGTTGGTGCTGTAGTCTCCTCGCATGTACATTTACGCTTTCTTAAATAAACTTCGCTTCGGCTTTCTAGAGACCTTTAAATCAATAAATTTCCCATACAGTTTTTATATAGATATACCACGCTTTTAAATATAACTAACACTATTTGTAGACACCATTTTAATACAATACAAAGATTATACTTCCCATACACTTTTAATTCATTCCCAATTCCTAGACACATTTTAGAGACTAATGCTCTTTTTCGCCTCCTACACACTTTTTCGTACAATGCGAATCTTTGCCATCGACTGATTGTATCGATTTCTCCTTTCTAGACACCTTTCTATTGAATTCAATTCCTAGACACTTTTTACCAATTTCCATTTTCTAGACACATTTTATAATGTGATGTGGGCCGTTGTAGTCACCACTTCATATATACATTTTACTACATAACGAATCTTTGCCATCGACTAATTGTATAGATGTCTCCTTTATAGGAAATCCATTTCCTAGACACATTTAATCCATTTCCATTTCCTAGACACATTTTATAGACTAATGTGGAAAGTCCTTTGCGTCTTCTACACACTTTTTAGTACAATGCGAATCTTTGCCATCGACTGTTTGTATCGATTTTTCCTTTCTATGAAATTCAATTCCTAGACACTTTTTACCGATTCCCATTTCCTAGACTCGTTTTCTAGTCTGGTGCGTGTTGTTATCGTCACCTCCTCCTACTAAACACTTTTTAATACAATACGAATCTTTGCCATCGACTAATTGTATCGGTGTGTCCTTTCTAGTCACTTTCCTACGAAGTCCACTGTCTCCACCGTTTTATATAAATACTCGTCTCGAACAAATTTCTCGGAAAATGTGACATCCTCGATGCCTAAACTTTTTTGCAATAGGGGATCATCGATGCACCATACACTTATTTTGAGAATTAGTATATTTAGTATTATAAAAATGTATAAGACGAACCATAATACCGGGCAGACAAATGTGTGGTGAATGTAAGACGTCTCGTCAAATAGAGCAATGCAGCTTTATTTACTTGTAGACGTTTTTCAATCATTCACACATGTGGATTGTATACATATCACAAGAGAACACACACCGATTGTTCAATATTTTTACATATTGCAATTTAACGTGTTTCTTTTGTGGTGCGTATGTTCCACAATAATATTATATTGCGAGATCGCGAATTTAGCAAACGTTTAACGTAAGCGATTCACATGCGGTCTGTAATAAAATGTATTTTTCGTTAGTCCTAATATTGGTCAACGAACGTAAATAGATATTGCGATAACTCTCTTCAATCCGAGCGAGAATATTAAAAAAATTCGAAACGATTCTTTCGAGAATACCATGTCGCTTTCAATCTAGCGAAGGGTCGAGAGAATGTCGAAATTTTGAGCCGATCGGCGTAATATATTATAATGACAGTATCTACTTCAACTAAAACGTGTAAACTAACACGATATAGTATTAAGGTAGAAAATTGAAATTACAATAGTCAATTCGGTATTAACATAATATATAGAGAATGAAATGTGCAGTCCTCTGTATATCATATTAAAATTTTTCCGTAAAGCGTGGCGTTGAAAATTGTATATTTTCAAATATACGCATACAACACGCAAACGAGAAAGATAATATATGTATACGATAGATGTGATACACATTTTGACGTCTTTTTAAAAACTTGAGGAGACTAATATGTGTATGTGTGCATCATCTAATATTTGTTGTTATCTTTCAACGATACTAGAAATAGTACACTATATACAACAGCTCCCTGGTTGATCCTGCCAGTAGTCATATGCTTGTCTCAAAGATTAAGCCATGCATGTCTCAGTACAAGCCAAATTAAGGTGAAACCGCGAAAGGCTCATTAAATCAGTTATGGTTCCTTAGATCGTACCCACATTTACTTGGATAACTGTGGTAATTCTAGAGCTAATACATGCAAACAGAGCTCCGACCGGAGACGGAAGGAGCGCTTTTATTAGATCAAAACCAATCGGTGGCGGGCTTGCTCGTCATCGTACAATTTGGTGACTCTGAATAACTTTTCGCTGATCGCACGGTCTCGCACCGGCGACGCATCTTTCAAATGTCTGCCTTATCAACTGTCGATGGTAGGTTCTGCGCCTACCATGGTTGTAACGGGTAACGGGGAATCAGGGTTCGATTCCGGAGAGGGAGCCTGAGAAACGGCTACCACATCCAAGGAAGGCAGCAGGCGCGCAAATTACCCACTCCCGGCACGGGGAGGTAGTGACGAAAAATAACGATACGGGACTCATCCGAGGCCCCGTAATCGGAATGAGTACACTCTAAACCCTTTAACGAGGATCAATTGGAGGGCAAGTCTGGTGCCAGCAGCCGCGGTAATTCCAGCTCCAATAGCGTATATTAAAGTTGTTGCGGTTAAAAAGCTCGTAGTCGAATCTGTGTCCCACGCCGCTGGTTCATCGTACGCGGTGTTAACTGGCGTGTCGTGGGACGTCCTGCCGGTGGGCTTAGCTCGTAAGGGCGGCCCAACTCAATCCCACCGCGGTGCTCTTGACTGAGTGTCGAGGTGGGCCGGCACGTTTACTTTGAACAAATTAGAGTGCTTAAAGCAGGCCAAAATTTCGCCTGAATACTGTGTGCATGGAATAATGGAATAGGACCTCGGTTCTATTTTGTTGGTTTTCGGAACCCCGAGGTAATGATTAATAGGAACGGATGGGGGCATTCGTATTGCGACGTTAGAGGTGAAATTCTTGGATCGTCGCAAGACGGACAGAAGCGAAAGCATTTGCCAAAAACGCTTTCATTGATCAAGAACGAAAGTTAGAGGTTCGAAGGCGATCAGATACCGCCCTAGTTCTAACCATAAACGATGCCAGCTAGCGATCCGCCGACGTTCCTCCGATGACTCGGCGGGCAGCTTCCGGGAAACCAAAGCTTTTGGGTTCCGGGGGAAGTATGGTTGCAAAGCTGAAACTTAAAGGAATTGACGGAAGGGCACCACCAGGAGTGGAGCCTGCGGCTTAATTTGACTCAACACGGGAAACCTCACCAGGCCCGGACACCGGAAGGATTGACAGATTGAGAGCTCTTTCTTGATTCGGTGGGTGGTGGTGCATGGCCGTTCTTAGTTGGTGGAGCGATTTGTCTGGTTAATTCCGATAACGAACGAGACTCTAGCCTGCTAACTAGGCGTATTTCGACATCCCAAAGGCCCGTCGGTATTGAGTTTCGGCTCTTGCCGTACGCGGTTTTTACTGTCGGCGTACAAACAATTCTTCTTAGAGGGACAGGCGGCTTCTAGCCGCACGAGATTGAGCAATAACAGGTCTGTGATGCCCTTAGATGTTCTGGGCCGCACGCGCGCTACACTGAAGGAATCAGCGTGTCCTCCCTGGCCGAGCGGCCCGGGTAACCCGCTGAACCTCCTTCGTGCTAGGGATTGGGGCTTGCAATTGTTCCCCATGAACGAGGAATTCCCAGTAAGCGCGAGTCATAAGCTCGCGTTGATTACGTCCCTGCCCTTTGTACACACCGCCCGTCGCTACTACCGATTGAATGATTTAGTGAGGTCTTCGGACTGATCGCGGTGGCGTTTCGACGTCGCCGATGCTTCGGAAAGATGACCAAACTTGATCATTTAGAGGAAGTAAAAGTCGTAACAAGGTTTCCGTAGGTGAACCTGCGGAAGGATCATTACAGTGTTTGTTCGTCTTCAAAAACGACAAGTCTGTATTTGTAGAAATATAGTTTCTACAATTCTCGAACTATTAAGTAGTTATTTTTTTATATTCGATAGTTCGAATGAAAAATAACGATAATATTACGAAAACTACAACTTTTTAACCATATGTGCGAGCGACACGTATCTCCAATATATACGTAAGCTCGCTCGGGGTTCGAAAGTTTTTTTTCGTACTTTACAGATTATCTTCAAAGTATAAAGCGTAATTCGCCTATATAAAATAATTTCGATCGGAGTCAGCTTTATTTATTTTTTAAATAAAGTATATGACGTTTTCGGGTACCTGAAAGAGCAATATTATTATTGTTCTTTTAAGGAATAATATTTTATATGTTATTCCGAAGGTGTTGAAAGATTTACGCCTGACCATCGAAATTGGTGTACGCATTACCTTTAAGATGACAAGTAAAGAGGATATTGTGCAATCATCTTTTTGCACGCCTCGTTTGTAAAACATGTGCATATAAACAAGAGATGATTAAGTACGATAAAACTCTTCAATTTTTATTATTAATATAACTTGCCATTTTGTTATCGAGGCGTAAAGTTCTGTACGTATTATTAAATACGAATAGATCACGTCTAACTTAAATGATTACCCTGAACGGTGAATCACTTGGCTCGTGGGTCGATGAAGAACGCAGCTAATTGCGCGTCAACTTGTGAACTGCAGGACACATGAACATCGACATTTCGAACGCACATTGCGGTCCTCGGATACTCGTTCCCGGACCACTCCTGGCTGAGGGTCGTATCAATTTCAAAGACTGCTCGGTTTTTTCTTTTTAGAAAAAATGTCGGAGCGCGTTGGATGTGTTATAACGCACAGAGAAAAACACACTACATCTTATGTGTGTATATATCTGTGCGGCATCCCAAAATGCGAAAGCAACGTAGATCTTCATCTGAAAAACTACGTACTTTTGTACACAACTACCACGCATGTATAAGCACGATTATAAAATAAACACTTTTACATACAAACACAAAGTTTGTTGGCGAGAGTATATTTTATATAGTCGATATATGTATACTACACGGTCGTCGTGTCCGAGAGAAAATAACATTTCGAAGACTGGACGTCTGACCTGTGTTTATTTGGTATACGTATTACATTACGACAGAATGAATATTTCTTGCCTATTATAACGAACAGTGAATGCGTGTATTATTCGTTATTATAATATGTGTGTATGCGAGAAGAGTTGTATACGAATTTTATTTTCATTATATCGACCTCAGAGCAGGTGAGACTACCCGCTGAATTTAAGCATATTACTAAGCGGAGGAAAAGAAACTAACTAGGATTCCCTCAGTAGCTGCGAGCGAACAGGGAAAAGCCCAGCACCGAATCCCGTGGTCGACATCGGCCACCGGGAAATGTGGTGTTAGGGAGGATCCGTTTATCCCGAGATCGTGCGGCGCGTCCAAGTCCTTCTTGAACGGGGCCACAGCCCATAGAGGGTGCCAGGCCCGTAGTGACCGTTGCCGATTGCGGGAGGATCTCTCCTCAGAGTCGGGTTGCTTGAGAGTGCAGCCCTAAGTGGGTGGTAAACTCCATCTAAGGCTAAATATGACCACGAGACCGATAGCGAACAAGTACCGTGAGGGAAAGTTGAAAAGCACTTTGAAGAGAGAGTTCAAGAGTACGTGAAACCGTTCAGGGGTAAACCTGAGAAACCCGAAAGGTCGAAAGAGGAAATTCATTCGCGTTTCGATCGTTGAAGTTGAACGTTTGTATGACGGATGATGTGCTTCGGCGCATGTGTTTGCATCTTATGTTCTTCGAATCGATGTCGAACGCGTGCACTTTTCCTCTAGTAGGACGTCGTGATCCGTTGGGTGTCTGTCTAAGACTCGGGGTGGAGACCACGTGATTTTTCGATTTTATGTGGACCCTCGATGTTCCGACAGGCTCGCTCGACGGTATAAATATGGCGCGGGGCCGCTACATTAGTTAGCGTTCGGCCCGTAGCAAGCACGTTTCGTGTTTGACGGCGATCGGACCTAGTGCCGATTCTGTCCCGGAACGACTGTTGGTTACGGTGTTCTCGAACAGACCTCGTTTTGAAACGCCGATCAACGACGCTATAGATTTGGGTACTTTCAGG
>OY998186.1:11948303-11958303 GCA_963921935.1 Galeruca laticollis
CCTAGTGACAGGGAGGAGAGCAGGGGCAAGAGTCTGGCGAGGACGCCGCCCGACAAGCAAAAAGAACAGTACCTTAGAAGCCGCAGTGCATCGGTCACAGAAGAATCAGAAGACGGAACTAAGAGGAAACGTGAGGTCGACGAGGTAATGGGGGACGAACACGAAAGAATAAAGAAGGCGAAAGACAAAGAAGATGCCGCTATTATGGATAGAGAGGAAGAACATAGGAGGCAAGAAAGACTACAGGAAAGAAGGAAATCCTATAGAGAGGAGTTAGGAGATGGTGTTCCGGACCAGGAATACATCAACAACATTTGGGCCCAGGGAGAGAAAATCATTGAGCTGACATCTAGATTCAAGAGTGGTAAACTGACCTTCCTGCGAGAAGACCAACTGCTAGTCAATGATGCGATAACTAAGATTTTCAAAAATGTAACTAGGTTGGCTAGCGCCAAAGCTGAAAGAGTGTGGGAAGAAAGGATGAGAAAAATGGAGGAATGTTTAGGTAGGGCGGTTTTTGATATGAAGGAGCAAGCAGCCAGCATCGAAAAAATGATTCCTAAGGATTATGCTGCGGATATTGTGTGTGTAGAGGAAAGAGGGAGAGCTAATGTAAGTGAAGAGAAAATGAGGCAGGAAAGAAAGAGACAAGAAAGAAAGGAGCGTGATAGGAAAGAGTATGAGAGGAAGGAGATAGAAAGAAAGAGACAGGAGCGGGTGGATGAAAGGATTTATGAGTATAGTACAGAGGTTTCAGAATCGCCATATGTAGATAATGAATGGGAACGGGTGCAGAGGAGAAAAGTGAGGACAGGGGCAAAATCCTACGCAGAAATTGCGATGAGTAAAGAACAACCTGTAAGGTCGGGACCGCAATGGAACACTCCGGAAAAACCAAAGCCGGAGGCTGTAATAAGAATAGAGGGTAAGTCAGGTAAAGAAGTATTCGATATGATTAAGCCCAAGTTAGGTGAGGTGGCGAAAAAAGGGATGAAAGGCATGAGGATTACGACAGGTGGGGCGGTAGTATTGACGGGTAGAGACGAGGCACAAATGAGAGCAGTGGTGGGCGTGTTAAAGCAGGCTGAAGGGGTTAAGGTCAAAGTGGCGGGAGGTGAGTTACCCAAATGTAGAATTATGGGGGTAGGGTGTGGATATAATAAAGAACAAGGGATCGAGGAACTGCTGCTACAAAATGAAAACATTAAGAACATGTTTACGAGGGAGCATATTATAAGTCTGAAAATAGTCAGTCAAGTAAAGTGGAGGAACGGCATACAAGAAACATGGATAGTGGAGGGCACTAGCGAGATAATTAAGTACTTGATAAGGGAAGGAGATATTGTTTTAGACTTGGTGTGTAGGGAGGTCCGTGAACACTACGACCTAACACAATGCTTTAAGTGTTGCAGTTTTGGACACGTGGCCAAATATTGTAAGCTGGAAGCGGTCTGTTACAAATGCGGTGGTAAACATGATTGGAATGCATGTGGGCGAAAGGAAGATGAATGGAACTGCGTGAATTGTGAAAGAGCGAAAATAGGGAGAGAGTGTAGGAGACACGACGCAAGGGATGCGAAGTGTCCTGTCATGACTAGACAAATAGAGTTGGCCCGTAAAAGAAGCAACTTTTAATAGAGCTAAGGTGTTTACAAATAAATGTCGACAGGGGTAGGGATGCAACGACCTTGATGAAAGTTATGGTTGAGAGAGAGGGAGTGAATGTTGTAATCATGCAAGAACCGTATGAAAGAGATAATACTTGGAATGGATGGAGTAGGTATGACAATTCTGAGGCAGGTGGTAAAGTTAAGGCGAGAATCTGGTGCAAAGACAACATAAGAACGCATATACGGAGAGAATTTACAACAAATAACACAGTTGCGGTAGAGATTGAGGGTGTGATTGTTGCAAGTATGTATGAGGAACCAGGAGGGAGGCGTAACAGGGATGTAGTGAATGTGCTAGAAAAAATGGGAGGAGTGAGTAGTATGGTTGTGGGCGCAGATTTCAACGCACATAATGAAGCATGGGGGGGTGACAGGACGGATGAGAGAGGCGAGCGTATGTTAGAATATATGGCTGTAAATGATATTTCGGTAGCAAATGTAATAGGATGCATGGCGACCTTTATGGGGCCCATGGGACATAGCTGGATTGATCTTACATTGGTAAAAAACACTGTGGTAAGGGCTTGGGAAGTTAAGGACGAAGACAGTCTCAGTATGCACAACTACATTGTTTTTACAATGGTGTGTGCATACAGGGAAAAAGAAAAACAAGTTTATGATTTGAATAGTGTTAACTGGTATCAGTTAGAGAGGTGCTTTGCGAAATTTGAAGAATTAGAAGGTGAAGGTCTAATAGAATGCGTGGAACGAATGAACAAGTTCATAGAAGTGGTATGGAAGAGGGAAGTACGAAAGAAAAGAGTGTTAGTGGTAAGGGATGGTAATGAATGGTGGAACGAGGAGTTAGAGCGGTGTAGACGGGTGGTTAGGGGGGCCAGAAGAAGATGGCAGGGCGCGGCAAGTCAGGATAAGGATGGTTTTAGGAGAGTTTACTTGGATGAGAGGAGATTATATAAGAAGAATGTAAAAATGGCAAAGGAGAAGTGGATAGAGGAGTGGTGTGAAAGAGAGGGAGAAAATAAACCATGGCATCGGTTATGGAACCTGGTCAGCAAGAGTGGTAAAGCAACGAGTGTGGGAACTATCTTGAAAGAAGATGGGAACTATACTCTTAATGAGGAAGATTCCCAGAGGTACTTAATTGATAAGTATTTTGGTGGGGAGAAAGTAAGAAGTACAGTAAGAAATATTTGTAGTAGGGATAGGGAGTTCACTGATCAGGAAGTTAGACGAATTATTGGGGACATGAAAAGAGGCAAAGGCACAGGGACAGATGGTATACCTAATGAGGCTATGCAGTGTATTTGGGATGGGCTGGGTGTTTATTTACTTAGGATTTTTAATGGGTTGAAATACATAGGTTCTTTTCCTAGTGAGTGGAAGACAGCTAGAGTCACGTGGGTACCAAAAAAGGGAGGGGGTGTGAGGCCGATCTGTATTATTAATACGATAGGCAGGGTATATGACAAATTAATAAATGGCAGAGTGAAATACTGGATGGAGAGTGGATGTATGTTAGCGGACGAACAGTATGGTTTCAGAAAGGGACGAGGGACACTGGATGCATGCATGGGCGTGGTTGATAAGATAAAAGAATGTAAGAGGGAAAGGATGCATGGCGTAGTTATCACCCTAGACATTAGCAATGCTTTTAATACGGTTAAAGCTGAATGTATAGTGCGGGAGATGACTAGAATGGGTATTGCGGACGATCTAGTGAGTGTATGTGAGCAATTCATGGGTGAAAGGGAGGTCGTTGCAGGGAAGACAAGAGTAAAGATAGGAGGAGGGTGTCCGCAGGGATCTACGTTGGGACCCACCTTATGGTTGATGGCGATGGAGGGATGGATGGAAAGGATGAAAGAGGTAAAAATGAGGGTAGAGATGAATGATAAAGTGCGTATGTGGTATCAGGGTTATGCGGATGATCAGGTTATTGTGGTGGGAGCGACATCGGTAAAACTTTTGGAGTATGTGTGGGAAAGAGTAAGGTATGAATGTATAGCGTGGGCAATGATAGGAGGTTTGACCTATAATACAGGTAAAACATCGGCGATGTTTATACCGTTACATAGGGTAAGAGGTCCGGTCATTAAGTTTCAAAACAAGGTAGTCGAGGTGGAGGAATCGGTAGAGTACTTAGGCATGGTCCTGGACAGAAACCTAAATTTCGTTGAGCACGTGAAAGCAGTAAGAAAAAAGATCGGGGAGTGCATTGGTAGGTTCAACTGGGGAATAGGGGGGAAATTGAAACATGATAAACGTCTCATGCATGTAATTGTACGAAAGATCATTAGACCTTCTGTATTATATGGGGTTGAAATTTGGGGGGAAAAAGCTAGGGACAGTAGGGTTAAGAAACACTTAGCTGCTATCGATAGACTATGTGCATTTCTGGTGACCAAAGCGTACAGGACAACGTCGACCGATGCGTTATGCGTGTTGACGGGTCATATTCCATTTGGGATTGAGGCAAGTGTTAGGTATGAGCGGAAATATAGGAATGAAAGGCTGAATGAAAGAGATGGAGCGCATCCGGCATGGAAGATGGGAAGTATGGTGGCAGGAGTGATACGTGATGAAATCGAAGTATGGATAGACGCAAGTTGGGTGAGTGGGGAAGCGGTAGGAATTGGTATTATAAGTCGGGAAGGAGGGGAAACTCATACAAGGGCTATTAAGGTTAGGGCCACTAGGACGAATAACGTAGCGGAATTGTTGGGGCTTTGGTGGGTCTTACGGGGTATGAATACAACAAACATAGCACTTACAGTATATACTGATAGTAAATATGTTACGAGAGCAGTGACGTGTCCTGGGCAGGATAGAGTCAAACATATGGTATGTAAGGAAATCGAGAGAATGGAGAAGGAGGGAAATGTGTTTAAGCTGGTATGGAAGGACAGGAAGGACGAAGGTATGAGAAGAGTGGATGGAATGGCAAACGAAGCAAGAGAGAGTGAAATAAACATTACGGAATTGGCATGTCATAAAGAAGAAATAGTAGAGCGGGACAGTATACATAATATAGTTATGGAGAGATGGCAGAATATGTGGGATGGGAGCACTAAAGGCAGATGGACTTACAGGTTTTGTAACGATGTAGGAGAGGATAGGATTGACCTGACATTTAAAGGGATACAGTTGATTACTGGACATGGAAATTTTGGTGGCTACCTACATAAATATAACTTGCTTAAGGAAGGGAAAACAGGTATGTGTGAATGTGAGGAGAATGTGTTGGAGACGATTGAGCATGTGTGGGAAGAATGTAAGAAGGGTGCAAGAGAGGATGCAAGAAGGGAGATAATGGGAGATTTACCTCTAAGAATGGATAGGACAAATGTGTATGAGAATATAAGGAAATGGAATGAATGGGCTGAGGCGCTGGTAGAAAATGATAATTATACGTAGATTTAAGTTAGCATAGGTAGTTGTAAGTAGATATAGGATATGTAAATAGGGGGTGATTATAGTATAAAGGTATTTTTTTGATATTTCATTTTTGTTAATTTGTATTTTGGATAAGTGTAATTGTCTGTTTAAAATAAACTTCATTCGTCGCTAATTTTTGGAGTGCGGTAGTTGGGATGGGTTCCATTGACAGTGGTTGCGGTAGAGTGGTGGGTAGAAACGCGGATCTTTGGTCGAAAGTCGTAAGATGGGCCGACAAAAACATTTATCCTGTCCCTACCCACTAGAGCTAATACATGCAAACAGAGCTCCGACCGGAGCCGTCGTGAAGTACACATGTACGGTCCGTTAAGTACCTAGATATAGTGAATCGTAGAAAGGGGGCCACGGTGTCGTGTGTGCGTAGCCCTGGTCAAGTTTTTTACGTATGGTGTGGTATCTGTATAGTTAATAGTATATTGGTTTTGGGGCACAGCCCTAGGCCTGCGGTAAATAGACGTTTAATTTTATCGGTGCGCGGTCATATGTTTGGGGCGCAGGCGCTACACATAGCGTATGGTTTGGTGATTTGTGAAAGGACACAACAATAGAGATGTAAGTTTTTGAACAATTTGCTCTGTACAGACTTTTTGAGGGACACGTAGTATTTTGTTTGATCTTTTTATTTTTTATTTTTTATTTTTATGCTGTGAATCCTAGACACTTTTAATTGATAAGTAGTTTACTAGACACTTTTTTAGTGGATTTTGTAGTTGTACTTGTGTTGGCGAACGGTCTGCTTGGGTTTGTTCACATCTATTCTGATTAAGAGTATTGTTGGATTAGGAAAGTGCTAGGGGTTAAACTTGGGGCATTGCCCCCCAATCTGTGAGTAAATTAAACAGCATGCCTAGTGACAGGGAGGAGAGCAGGGGCAAGAGTCTGGCGAGGACGCCGCCCGACAAGCAAAAAGAACAGTACCTTAGAAGCCGCAGTGCATCGGTCACAGAAGAATCAGAAGACGGAACTAAGAGGAAACGTGCGGTCGACGAGGTAATGGGGGACGAACACGAAAGAATAAAGAAGGCGAAAGACAAAGAAGATGCCGCTATTATGGATAGAGAGGAAGAACATAGGAGGCAAGAAAGACTACAGGAAAGAAGGAAATCCTATAGAGAGGAGTTAGGAGATGGTGTTCCGGACCAGGAATACATCAACAACATTTGGGCCCAGGGAGAGAAAATCATTGAGCTGACATCTAGATTCAAGAGTGGTAAACTGACCTTCCTGCGAGAAGACCAACTGCTAGTCAATGATGCGATAACTAAGATTTTCAAAAATGTAACTAGGTTGGCTAGCGCCAAAGCTGAAAGAGTGTGGGAAGAAAGGATGAGAAAAATGGAGGAATGTTTAGGTAGGGCGGTTTTTGATATGAAGGAGCAAGCAGCCAGCATCGAAAAAATGATTCCTAAGGATTATGCTGCGGATATTGTGTGTGTAGAGGAAAGAGGGAGAGCTAATGTAAGTGAAGAGAAAATGAGGCAGGAAAGAAAGAGACAAGAAAGAAAGGAGCGTGATAGGAAAGAGTATGAGAGGAAGGAGATAGAAAGAAAGAGACAGGAGCGGGTGGATGAAAGGATTTATGAGTATAGTACAGAGGTTTCAGAATCGCCATATGTAGATAATGAATGGGAACGGGTGCAGAGGAGAAAAGTGAGGACAGGGGCAAAATCCTACGCAGAAATTGCGATGAGTAAAGAACAACCTGTAAGGTCGGGACCGCAATGGAACACTCCGGAAAAACCAAAGCCGGAGGCTGTAATAAGAATAGAGGGTAAGTCAGGTAAAGAAGTATTCGATATGATTAAGCCCAAGTTAGGTGAGGTGGCGAAAAAAGGGATGAAAGGCATGAGGATTACGACAGGTGGGGCGGTAGTATTGACGGGTAGAGACGAGGCACAAATGAGAGCAGTGGTGGGCGTGTTAAAGCAGGCTGAAGGGGTTAAGGTCAAAGTGGCGGGAGGTGAGTTACCCAAATGTAGAATTATGGGGGTAGGGTGTGGATATAATAAAGAACAAGGGATCGAGGAACTGCTGCTACAAAATGAAAACATTAAGAACATGTTTACGAGGGAGCATATTATAAGTCTGAAAATAGTCAGTCAAGTAAAGTGGAGGAACGGCATACAAGAAACATGGATAGTGGAGGGCACTAGCGAGATAATTAAGTACTTGATAAGGGAAGGAGATATTGTTTTAGACTTGGTGTGTAGGGAGGTCCGTGAACACTACGACCTAACACAATGCTTTAAGTGTTGCAGTTTTGGACACGTGGCCAAATATTGTAAGCTGGAAGCGGTCTGTTACAAATGCGGTGGTAAACATGATTGGAATGCATGTGGGCGAAAGGAAGATGAATGGAACTGCGTGAATTGTGAAAGAGCGAAAATAGGGAGAGAGTGTAGGAGACACGACGCAAGGGATGCGAAGTGTCCTGTCATGACTAGACAAATAGAGTTGGCCCGTAAAAGAAGCAACTTTTAATAGAGCTAAGGTGTTTACAAATAAATGTCGACAGGGGTAGGGATGCAACGACCTTGATGAAAGTTATGGTTGAGAGAGAGGGAGTGAATGTTGTAATCATGCAAGAACCGTATGAAAGAGATAATATTTGGAATGGATGGAGTAGGTATGACAATTCTGAGGCAGGTGGTAAAGTTAAGGCGAGAATCTGGTGCAAAGACAACATAAGAACGCATATACGGAGAGAATTTACAACAAATAACACAGTTGCGGTAGAGATTGAGGGTGTGATTGTTGCAAGTATGTATGAGGAACCAGGAGGGAGGCGTAACAGGGATGTAGTGAATGTGCTAGAAAAAATGGGAGGAGTGAGTAGTATGGTTGTGGGCGCAGATTTCAACGCACATAATGAAGCATGGGGGGGTGACAGGACGGATGAGAGAGGCGAGCGTATGTTAGAATATATGGCTGTAAATGATATTTCGGTAGCAAATGTAATAGGATGCATGGCGACCTTTATGGGGCCCATGGGACATAGCTGGATTGATCTTACATTGGTAAAAAACACTGTGGTAAGGGCTTGGGAAGTTAAGGACGAAGACAGTCTCAGTATGCACAACTACATTGTTTTTACAATGGTGTGTGCATACAGGGAAAAAGAAAAACAAGTTTATGATTTGAATAGTGTTAACTGGTATCAGTTAGAGAGGTGCTTTGCGAAATTTGAAGAATTAGAAGGTGAAGGTCTAATAGAATGCGTGGAACGAATGAACAAGTTCATAGAAGTGGTATGGAAGAGGGAAGTACGAAAGAAAAGAGTGTTAGTGGTAAGGGATGGTAATGAATGGTGGAACGAGGAGTTAGAGCGGTGTAGACGGGTGGTTAGGGGGGCCAGAAGAAGATGGCAGGGCGCGGCAAGTCAGGATAAGGATGGTTTTAGGAGAGTTTACTTGGATGAGAGGAGATTATATAAGAAGAATGTAAAAATGGCAAAGGAGAAGTGGATAGAGGAGTGGTGTGAAAGAGAGGGAGAAAATAAACCATGGCATCGGTTATGGAACCTGGTCAGCAAGAGTGGTAAAGCAACGAGTGTGGGAACTATCTTGAAAGAAGATGGGAACTATACTCTTAATGAGGAAGATTCCCAGAGGTACTTAATTGATAAGTATTTTGGTGGGGAGAAAGTAAGAAGTACAGTAAGAAATATTTGTAGTAGGGATAGGGAGTTCACTGATCAGGAAGTTAGACGAATTATTGGGGACATGAAAAGAGGCAAAGGCACAGGGACAGATGGTATACCTAATGAGGCTATGCAGTGTATTTGGGATGGGCTGGGTGTTTATTTACTTAGGATTTTTAATGGGTTGAAATACATAGGTTCTTTTCCTAGTGAGTGGAAGACAGCTAGAGTCACGTGGGTACCAAAAAAGGGAGGGGGTGTGAGGCCGATCTGTATTATTAATACGATAGGCAGGGTATATGACAAATTAATAAATGGCAGAGTGAAATACTGGATGGAGAGTGGATGTATGTTAGCGGACGAACAGTATGGTTTCAGAAAGGGACGAGGGACACTGGATGCATGCATGGGCGTGGTTGATAAGATAAAAGAATGTAAGAGGGAAAGGATGCATGGCGTAGTTATCACCCTAGACATTAGCAATGCTTTTAATACGGTTAAAGCTGAATGTATAGTGCGGGAGATGACTAGAATGGGTATTGCGGACGATCTAGTGAGTGTATGTGAGCAATTCATGGGTGAAAGGGAGGTCGTTGCAGGGAAGACAAGAGTAAAGATAGGAGGAGGGTGTCCGCAGGGATCTACGTTGGGACCCACCTTATGGTTGATGGCGATGGAGGGATGGATGGAAAGGATGAAAGAGGTAAAAATGAGGGTAGAGATGAATGATAAAGTGCGTATGTGGTATCAGGGTTATGCGGATGATCAGGTTATTGTGGTGGGAGCGACATCGGTAAAACTTTTGGAGTATGTGTGGGAAAGAGTAAGGTATGAATGTATAGCGTGGGCAATGATAGGAGGTTTGACCTATAATACAGGTAAAACATCGGCGATGTTTATACCGTTACATAGGGTAAGAGGTCCGGTCATTAAGTTTCAAAACAAGGTAGTCGAGGTGGAGGAATCGGTAGAGTACTTAGGCATGGTCCTGGACAGAAACCTAAATTTCGTTGAGCACGTGAAAGCAGTAAGAAAAAAGATCGGGGAGTGCATTGGTAGGTTCAACTGGGGAATAGGGGGGAAATTGAAACATGATAAACGTCTCATGCATGTAATTGTACGAAAGATCATTAGACCTTCTGTATTATATGGGGTTGAAATTTGGGGGGAAAAAGCTAGGGACAGTAGGGTTAAGAAACACTTAGCTGCTATCGATAGACTATGTGCATTTCTGGTGACCAAAGCGTACAGGACAACGTCGACCGATGCGTTA
>OY998186.1:11963303-11980803 GCA_963921935.1 Galeruca laticollis
ATTCGTTCGTTCAGTCTTCCGTCCGTCTAATCTGAATGACCTTAACTGATTGCACGTAGAAAATAAATAGTCTTATACGTATAAGCTGTTAAGCGAGATCTATTCTTATTTGTGTGTACATTTATTGAAATCGACGACGACATGGCGGATACAGAAAATCTGACTTCAGTAGCATCAGCAACGTCTGCATCCAATTCTCCGCAGGCTTCATCATCTCCACTTAAAAAGGAAAAGAAAGCTAAAAATCCTAGAACCAAACCATCGCATCCACCAACTTCAGAGATGGTAAACAACGCCATTAAAGGTCTGAAGGAACGCGGAGGTTCATCTCTCCAAGCAATTAAGAAATACATTGCAGCCAATTATAAAGTTGATGCAGAAAAAGTAGCGCCATTTATCAAGAAATATTTGAAAGCATCCGTTGTTTCAGGCTCTTTAGTACAGACTAAAGGCAAAGGAGCTTCAGGATCGTTCAAGTTGGCATCGGCTACTTCGACAGGTGGATCTGCCAAACCGAGCCCAAGTGAGAAAAAGAAGAAAACTGCCATTACTAGTAAACCCAAAAAAACAATAGCCGCAAAACGGAACGCGATTGCTGGAGATAAATCTAAAATTGTCAAGAAATCCGTTAAAGGCAAAAAAGTTACTGCGGCCTCCTTAAAGACTTCAGCACCTGCGACAGATAAAAAGGTTGTTAAAGCTAAAAAGACCGATAAAAAATCTTCGAAAGGGACAGCGATAACTTCGAATATTGCAGCTAGTGCCACAACCGAAATTAAAACAAAGAATCCTACAAAAGCCAAAAAATCCAATAAAGGCAGTCCTACGAAAAAACCTAGAGCACCTAAACCAAAAACTGCAAAAGCAACTAGCAGTTCCCCCAAAGCAAGAAAAGCCGCTTCTCCAAAAAAGAAGAAATAAAAGGATTTTTTCCTTGAAACGATAGTATTAAAAGTATTATCGGACAACGACAATAATAACAAATGGCCCTTCTCAGGGCCACAATTTTTTTTTATTTATGAAAACAAATATTTTTCAATTTGGACGCAATAATTTATAAATGTTTCAAGCGATAGTAACATCCTCAATGCCCAGACAGTTTCGACACATGTATCCTCGATGTCAAACTTTTTTCTACAGTAGTGTACTGGATGGCTAGACTTTTTATTATTATATAGTATCGTTTACGTTATAAAAGTACACTTTCGGAATAACATGTATATCAAATATATAACTCAAACGGTTAATGCAATACATTCGCCATTATTCTCATTACATTCACACTATCTACGTTAAGATGAATACGGAATAAATTATATAACTATTCTTTTAATTACATCTTCATTATAAATTTATTTTGTGGTTCTGAAAAGAACCGTTTTTAGATTTGAAGATTTAAAAAATAATTATTTTTTCAAAATACTTAGGCACGTTCACCTCGAATTCTTCTAGCCAGTTGGATATCCTTGGGCATGATAGTCACGCGCTTAGCATGAATAGCGCATAAATTGGTGTCTTCAAATAGACCCACTAAGTAAGCTTCGCTAGCTTCCTGGAGAGCCATAACGGCTGAACTTTGGAAACGTAAATCTGTTTTAAAATCCTGTGCAATTTCACGAACTAATCGTTGAAATGGTAATTTTCTGATAAGTAATTCAGTACTCTTTTGATAACGTCTTATTTCACGAAGAGCAACAGTACCTGGCCTATAACGATGAGGTTTTTTCACACCACCAGTAGCTGGCGCGCTTTTACGAGCAGCTTTCGTTGCTAATTGTTTACGAGGTGCTTTTCCTCCAGTTGATTTTCTAGCAGTTTGTTTGGTACGAGCCATTTTCCTCTCAACGTAAATATATTTCTACAGTCAAACGCGCACACGCATAAACTAACATTAAAATAGAGAGAGAGAGAGAAGTTCGAAAGAAGTTTGTGGTGGGTGGTAGTTGTTGTAGTTGGGGTGTTTGGTTTTGATGTGAGCCCTGATATAGGATTGATTTCCTCTGCAGGGCTGGGTTGGGGGTATGTTGGGGGGGGGTTTGTGCGCGTTTGTACTGAGTGTGGTGGATTGGTTGTAGAATTGGAAGGTTGAGTTGGTGACTTAGAAAGTTGGGGGAAGAATCGAGGTTTTAGGGGTGGGCTTGTTGCTAGAGGATGTTCCGGAGGAAAAGCGTTCGCATCGCCTTCGCATCTCAAAAAAATAATTATAATTATAATAATCTCGTTGGGGGGGGGGGGGCGGGTACAGCTGCGGCTGCATTGTTCCCTGAGTCGATGAGAGGTTGGTCCGTCGGTCCATTTGGCTGGTGAAGGAATTCATCCTGTTGAATAGATTCACCGTGTTACAGGGAAACCGCAGAAAACCTGTAACCCAACGGGTGGGTGGGGTTGTTAGAAGATTTGTCAGAAGGGTTGACTAGTGAGCGTATTTGGAGGTAGTTGTAGGTTATATATATATAGAAGAGAATCGTGTAAAGAGATATGGAATTGTATGTCTGATGGTTGCAATGGTTATCGGATTGAGATTGGGGATCGATCTAGGTAGTCAATGTATATGTCCGGGAGGTCGTCGTAAGCCGTGGCTAGTAGCCGTACTGGAGGGAATGGAAGCTTCCTCTTGGGTATTCTTCCAAGAGGCCGTCTATTAGCGGTCCACGGTGTGAGGAGGGTGTTTTTCGAGATGTCGCTGCCCGATTCGATAGTGCGATTAACGTATCGGGCTTGTAGGGTGTTTAGGCGGGACGGAATGGGCTCAATGTCGATGTTGGTATAGACGGTGTTGCTGGGTGAATAGGGTGCCTTATATTGACAGTATCTGAGAATAGATTGCTCACAAGATAGGAGCATTTTTACAAGGTGGTCGGGAAGGGCGCAATAGACGTTTGCTCTATAATCGATGATGGGGCGGATATATGTCTTATACGTATGAAGTAGGGTGGTTGGATGGGTGCGTCCGAAGCTTCCGCCGAGCGCCTTGAGAAGGTTGACTCGTCGCCGGACTTTATTCAAGGTGTCCATGAGGTCGGCCGTCATGTTGAGAGTGTGAACGAATCTCACTCCCAAATAAACGACTTCCCTGCGGATTTCGAGTCGATCTCCCCAGAGCACGAGGCGGAAGTTTCTGGGTACAAGTCGTTCGCTCGAGGTGTGAGGGTGTTTGAAAACGATGGCTTGGGTTTTTTGAGGGTTGAGAGTCACCCGCCATTTCCTGCACCAATTGGAGAATTGGGTCAGTAGATTTTGGGATCGATTATTGAGAGAGCGAATGTCAGGGGCAGAGATGATTAGAGCGGTGTCGTCCGCATATAGTTGGATATGGTCATGGGGATGTCGTGGAGTTGGTGTGTCATACGTATAAATTAAGTATAATAGTGGAGCGAGTATCGAGCCTTGCGGAACGCCAGTTTGGGGTGTAAATGAATCGGAAAGGCTGTAACCAACTTTGACGCTGATCGATCGGTCTGTGAGGTAGGAATATAATAATTTTATGATTTGGTTTGGCAATCGGATGCTCAGTAGCTTTCTTACTAGTCCGGCGTGCCAGACTTGATCAAAAGCCTTTTGAACATCCATGAAAATGGCGGCTGAACAGCGTCGTTGGTTTAAAGCTTGGGTGACGATGGTTTGGAGGTTGGTGGTGGCGTTCTGACAGGAGTGGCCTGGCCTGAATCCGAATTGAAATGCCGGGATGATGTTGTTTTCGATGCAGAAGTCCCAGATTCTCTCTTTTAACAAACGTTCGAAGATTTTACCTAGGACGCTGATTAATGAAATTGGGCGGTAGGATTCAGGCTTTGTGGGGTCTTTGCCAGGTTTGGGGATGAGAACTATGTTGGCAGATTTCCAACAACGAGGGAAATAAGAATATGCTAAACAGGCGTTCAACAGTGAGCAGAGCGGGGGGAGAATCTCAGCTGGCAGGTTTTTGAGTGCCTGCCTCGAGATTCCATCGTGCCCGGGGGCACTGTTTCTCCCCGCTCGGCACGCCTGCTGAACTCCTTCGATAGTGAAAGGTGTAAGAAGGGGGAAGTTCTCATTCAGTGGAATGTGGACATGTGGGCTTCGAGTTATATTGCGGGTGAGGAGGTCTGTTTCGATGGCAAAGTCCCTGAGAAATATTGGGTTGTCAGGTGGTGTGAAGACAGTTTGCAGGTTGTTTTTAAAGGCAGTGGCTTTATCTTCATGGGTGTAGATTTTCTGCCCTTGCACTTCGAGATGTGATTCAACCTTTCTCTTGAGGCCGACGAGGCGGTTGAATTTTTGCCAAAACACGCGTCCTTGTCTAAAGTCCAGTCCGGCTGTTTCGGCCTTCCATTTCCTCTGCTTTTCAGCATTGATTTCGTACCGGACCTGGGCGTTTAGACGGTTCCATTGTGTTTTGACTGCGGGATCTCGAGTGCGGACGTATAACCTGTATAACTGTCTTTTCTGACGGATTTTTTCAAGAATTCGTTGCGGAAGTGCATAGAAGTTGGTGTTTATGGTGGTGAGAGGGACGGCGATGTCTTGTGCATCAATTAAGAGGGACTGGAGCTCCTCTGCATGGTTATCTATGTCATCAGTTGTCTGATGAATGATGGGTTGTGGCAAGTTAGAGGAGACGTGGTTTGCGAAGGAGTCCCAGTCGGCTTTTTTGAAGTTGCGGTATGTGAAAGTAGTTGGAGGTGGTGGAATTGGTTCGTGTAAAGAGGTGTTGATCAAAAGTGGAAGGTGGTCAGATGTGATTGGATCGCCTATAAAGCATTCGTCGTCTATGCGGGTGATTAATCTGTCGGTGCAGATTATATGGTCGACAATGGAGGAGCCGAGGTGACTTATGAGGGTTGGATTATTGTTTCTAATCCGTAAGATGGGGAGGGAGACTATTTGTTCGGCGAGTGATCTGCCGCTTGCGTTGGTGTGTGTATCACCAAAGAGAATGTTTCGTGAGTTTAAGTCACCCATTATTATGGCTCGTGGAAGAGTGGATGCATATTCGAGGAGGTCGATTGATAGTACTTGGTTGGGGTGTTTATAGTATGAAAAGAAGGTGGTCGCGGTATTATTCCACGATATGTCGATGGCTATGCAATCCAGGTTCTGTTGAGACAGAAAGGGTGGGAGAGGGTGTGGGGAAGCGGGGAGTCCGTTGCGGACGAGGAGTCCGTTGCCATGACAGTAGAAGTTCCTGTCTAAGTGGAATGTGGTGTAGCCAGAGAAGCGAGGGTAGTTTTTTAAGAGAGTGTCGGTGACAGATAATACTTGTATATTTTGGGAGTGTAGGAGATGTTTAAGAAGATGTCGCTTCCTGGCTAGACCTTGGCAATTCACGGTCCCGATTTTAAAGTCCATGACTTAATTGTGGCGTTTCGGGGTGAAGGCGAAGTGGGCACGGTTGCCCACGTTGTTGGTTACGGAAACGTTGTATCCGTAAAAGGAGGGAACGAGATGTGAGAGGGTATCGGCCACGAGGTCACGGGCTGTCGGGACAGCGTTCATTATTGTAGTTGCCAAAATCTGGATTAAGACTTTGGTGTCTGTCGGGAAGTCGTAAGGGGTTGGGGGTTTTTCTAGGGTCAAGGGAGCGATCTCCTGAGGGTTCTGTGGAGTTTCCGTTCGCTTTGGGCAGCGAGGATGAAAGGCCGGATGGGGGCCGCCGCAGTTTTTGCAGGAGGGGGCGTTTGCCTTAGGGCAATTGTTTGATTTGTGGTCGGATGCCCCACAGGAGGGGCAAGCTGGTTTTGCCTTGCATTTTTCGGCAAGGTGGCCGGGGGTGGAGCATTTATTGCAGTATCTGGGTACTGCAGGGAGTGGATTGGGGGAGTTTGAGGCCTCACACTGGTGTATGAGCCCGTGGAATTGGATACCGCGAGAAAGGGCTTCGTGGTAGGCTGTTTCAGAATCAGTAATGATTCTGAACATGGAGGTGGCCTTATTTGTTCGGAGGGCGACAATGCGCCAGGTTCTGGTGAAGTTAAGTTTAACTTCTTCGCGGAGGATGTCCTCGAAATCTTTATCGGATAGGGACGTGTCTACATTTCTGCAAACAAATGAAAATGTGGGTGTTCGGGCTCTTGATTGCGAGCGGGCTCGGGGGGTTGAGGTGAGTTTAATGATGGTGACCTGGGGGTCACCGATGGCGTTACGAAGCCTCTGGGCGAGGGCTTCGTGTGGGATATTAGCCGGAATTTTGAGGAGGGCTGTACGATTAAGGTTTGCTTTGAGGTGGGTGATTTTCCCCCTCAGGAGCTCGTTAGTGTTAAGTAAATTGTACAGTTCTCTTTGGGAGGTGTATTTAGGGGGAAGGTTTCTAATGTTAAGTGTTTGGAGTGTAGGTTGGTGAGGTTGGGTTTGTTGAGTAGGTGTTCGTTGGGTAGCTTGTCGTGGAGGTTGAGTGGGCCAGGGCTGTAGTTGTTGGGGTTGGTTGGTTGGGGCTTGTGTAGGTGGGTTTGTTGGTAACTGGGTTTGTTGAGGGGGTGGGGTTCGGGGTATTAGGGGTCTCTTGGGAATGGGTCCCAAGAGAGTGAAGTTGTCTTCTGGGAATTTGAGGATAGTATTAGGGGTTTCGATTAGGGAAGTGTGAGAGTGGCGAGAAGCATGGGAGTGACGGGAGGTGTGGGATCTTGGTGGTGAGGGGATGGGGGAGGTGTGGGAGTGGGTTTGTGATCCGTTTTTCAGGGCTTGTTTGAGTTGCTTCACCTCTTCGGTGAGTGCCTCTGTGAACTTCACATATTGTTTGAGTTTCAGATTCTCTGCGGAGAGGTCCTTGATTGTCTTGGACATACTGGCAATATGGTTATTCATGTCATCGAAATCGCAAGACACTGGGGTTAGTTTGTCTGAGTCATTGGGGTGTATTTCTTTGTTGGTTGGGGTTGAATGATTGGAGTTGGTGCGTTGATGCATAGGAGGGAATTCATCTAGTGATGAAAGGGAGGGGATTTTATTGGAATTTTGGCTGCGGGTGTTGGGGCGTTGGTTGGAGGCCATTGCAACTGATTTTTAGGGGCGGAAGGGGGCGAAAACAGAAATTTGTTTCGTTTTTTGGGGGGGTAGTTAGTAGGGGGGAAGGCAGACAAAAGCCGGCAGCGGACTCACTGCCGGAGGGAGTTTCCTCCCCGGTTAAAGGTTTCCTGACCCTATTATCTGCCGGTTAGTTTTTATATTTACCTGATAAATCCTTCCTCTTTCGTCTGGATGGCACTGGTTTACTTATTTACGACCTCCTCACAACGCTGTTGTAGAAAAGACGCAAATTTCATAAATGTTGCTCTATAAAGAGCAGATTTTTCATAAATAAAAAATTCAGATGAGGGTTGTCGAAATAAGAATTTTCGTAAAAATGGCGAAAGCGCCGGTAAGTGGCTACTAGAGTGATTCGGTTTGCAGCAGTGACCGAATTTCTAGTTTAGCTTCTTCTTACTGGTCGACGTTCTCGCTGGAGTCTCAGGAACAGATGACATTAAAATATTTTTTGAAGTCCTTTTATCACGTATGACTCGTCTCATAACTCGTCTGTGATTGGTGCGTATATTTCAAATGGGCGGAGCTTGAAAGTTAATAAAACTCGGGGTTCGTAATGGATTTCAAACTAGTATTTTGAAAGCACTTCGAGTTAGTGGTTGTACAGTTTTATAGAGCCGAAGAAAATGACTGGTCGTGGAAAAGGCGGTAAAGGATTAGGAAAGGGGGGTGCAAAACGACACCGTAAAGTTTTACGTGATAACATCCAAGGAATCACCAAACCTGCCATCAGAAGATTGGCGAGACGTGGAGGAGTAAAACGTATATCAGGATTAATTTACGAAGAAACTCGTGGAGTCTTGAAAGTATTTTTGGAAAACGTTATCCGAGACGCAGTAACATACACTGAACATGCTAAAAGAAAAACAGTAACAGCTATGGATGTCGTCTACGCTTTGAAACGTCAAGGCCGAACTTTATATGGTTTTGGTGGTTAATTTTTGATGGAAATTAATAAAAAAAGGCTTTCCCGAATCATACATACAAGAACAAGCAGAAAACGGTTCTTTTCAGAACCACAATATATTATCCTAATTATGAAAAAAAAGTCAGTACATACGCAACAATTCGACAAACACGCATACGAGAGCATAATTAAATTTTGTATATAATTTGTATTTGAAAATAATAAAAAAAATGTAACTTTTCAAAGGACAGTTGCATACATTTTATTAAATTTCTTTTTTAATATTGAATCAAGACTTTCTTCATCTAGTTCCTAGCCATCGACATTATTTTTTTTATATTCAACCTGGCTTTTCTCGATATTTAGGTATACTCGCTTAATAGACGATAATTGTTTCGTTTTCAATATTCTAATAGTATAATTTGTCTCATTGAAAATATAGACGTTATCCGAAAACTTCAAAAATAAAAAATATTTTCTATTTATATAGTTATGTAGCAATTCATAAATTTCACATAAAAAAAATTGTGGCCCTAAAAAGGGCCGGTGTATATACTTTGAAAGAATGACTTTCAATATCAAATTAAGCCTTTTTTTCAGTTTTTTTCGGTAAAAGCACAGCTTGAATATTTGGAAGTACACCACCTTGTGCAATAGTTACTCCAGACAACAATTTATTCAATTCCTCGTCGTTTCTAATGGCTAATTGTAAATGCCTAGGAATAATACGGGTCTTCTTATTGTCACGGGCAGCATTTCCTGCCAATTCTAATACTTCGGCTGCCAAATATTCCATTACCGCAGCCAGATATACAGGAGCTCCAGCACCAACTCTTTCAGCATAATTTCCTTTTCTCAACAAACGGTGTATACGTCCTACTGGAAATTGTAATCCAGCACGATTTGAGCGAGACTTTGCCTTTCCCTTAACTTTACCGCCTTTACCACGTCCTGACATATTTGATATTTTGTTATGTTAATATTCTCGTCTATTCGAAACAACACGACACGAATTACTACTTTCGTTTTTGGTCCTACCTACGAATTTATATTAAAGCCCCCCACCAATACCGTTACAGCAAACGCGCAAACGTAGAGGGGCGGAGCCTGTTGAAATTATAGGCTTTGATATAAAACAAGTGCGTTTCGCAGCTCATTTTTTAGTTTCTGTCTGTATTTTAAAAGATAAGTTACGTTATTTTAGTGTTTTCCAAGAAAAATGCCACCAAAAGCTAGCGGAAAAGCAGCCAAAAAGGCTGGTAAGGCTCAAAAGAATATATCAAAAACTGACAAAAAGAAGAAGAGGAGGAGGAAGGAGAGTTATGCCATTTACATTTACAAAGTATTGAAACAAGTCCATCCTGACACCGGTATTTCCAGTAAAGCCATGAGTATAATGAACAGTTTTGTTAATGATATTTTTGAACGTATTGCCGCCGAAGCGTCCAGATTAGCTCATTATAATAAACGTTCAACAATTACAAGTAGAGAAATTCAAACTGCCGTAAGATTATTACTTCCAGGTGAATTAGCGAAGCACGCCGTCAGTGAAGGAACTAAAGCAGTGACCAAATACACAAGTTCTAAATAATTTCACTTTTGAGTCGACCATTTATTTACTCGTACAACAACAAGCAAACGGTTCTTTTCAGAACCACAATATAATTTTTATTTATGTATGACATCAACATTTCTTCGACACAACTTTGCATACTATAGCGGTATCCCCGATGCCTAGAATTCTTTGGGCAGTGTGCTCCTCGATACCTATACTTTTTGTCATTATTTCAGAAATATGTTATCGTTTGTAATGTAAAAATCCTTTCGCAAATAATGTGTAAATAAAATATGTAATTATTATATATACATATATTATACAATAAAATAAACGTTACTCTTATTACACTCAAACTAACTATGTTTTGATGAATAAAGAATAATTTTTAATATCATTATCCTTCTAATTAGATCTCAGTATCAATTTATTTCGTGTGGAAATCAATTATTTTTATTCAATAACTTATGTCTACACGAAATTGTAGAATTATAATCCATTAATTGAAAGGTTAAATTAGACTGTTATAATAACATAATGTCATTTCAAATCAAAATTTACTGTTTCAACCCTTAATTTGTGGATTCTATTTATGTTAGAACATTAATTTTAAATGAAGTTTGAAATTAGCGAAATTACGCACGTTTCAGAAGCAGCAGTTTTTGTAGTTGTGACAACCTAAAGCCTCTTTTCAGGGACATACATACCGGTCGAGTGATATTTTTCTACACGAGACAAAGTAACATTCTCATACGACAATAATTGGATGTTAGAACATTAATTTTAAATGAAGTTTGAAATTAGCGAAATTACGCACGTTTCGGGGGCAGCAGTTTTTGTAGTTGTGACAACCTAAAGCCTCTTTTCAGGGACATACATACCGGTCGAGTGATATTTTTCTACATGAGACAAAGTAACATTCTCATACGACAATAATTGGATGTTAGAACATTAATTTTAAATGAAGTTTGAAATTAGCGAAATTACGCACGTTTCGGGGGCAGCAGTTTTTGTAGTTGTGACGGGACATTTTTCTACATGAGACAAAGTAACTTTATCATACGACAATAATTGGATAATGCGCTCGTAGGAAGGGGCTACGCCGTTCTCCAGACTAACGAAGGGGTAGCCGGAATAGCCAGACCATCGGCATTCATTCATATATATATATAAACATAAATACTTGAGACATCAAGATAAGGTCGTCTTACATGTTTGCTAAGACAGGGTTAAAATTAAGAAATCCTCTAACTCCAAAACTGTCACCACCAATGGAGTTTTGCTTTAATCACTTTACGCCCTTCTACATTTTCGTAAAAGTCCATCCTCGATGCCTAAAAGTTTTAAAAGGGGAGGTATCGTCGATGCCCAACGCAGACTTTTTCCAATAGCGAAATTACGCACGTTTCACACGCAGCAGTTTTTGTGGTTGTGTCTTAAAATCTGTTTTCCAGGGACATGCGCACCGGTCCAGTAATATTTTTATACAAGGGACAAAGTAATTATCTGAAATGACAATAATTGGATAACGCTCGTACCAAGGAGCTACGTCGTTCTCCAGACTAACAAAGGGGTAGCTGGAATTGCCAGAACATCGGCATTCATTCATATATGTATTTATTGGTATAAATAATAACGCTTAGATAGCGAGATAATTCGTCTTACATTCGAAATGAAGACAGTGATGATGATGTTCGTTTTCAATATGTTCCCTAAAATGGGCTCAAAAATAAGAAATCCTTTTATTCCAAAATTGTGTTCCTAGAGAATAAGTTTAAGGAGCCAACATAATTTTTTGCAGCTTCTCTATCGGCGCGAAATCTCTATCCGAAGGTAAGTGTGTATAACGACACTGACAAGAAAATGGTGCGTTGTAGTATTGAACATATTTTTTTTGTTTCATTTACTGTCACCAAACAGCCATAAGTGGTCAAATTTCGTTTTGACCTGGACAATTTCCAAAATTTTTTATTTAACGGACGCAACTTCATTCGCTCTACGTTTAGACAAATTTTCTGTTCCTAAATATATGTGAGCGACCCAGTCCACTCGCGCATCCCTAGATTGTAGAGCCAGACTTTTTTGTTCTGTTATTGCAATAAACCCTCTATATACGTAGATTCTTGTTGTGTCTCCAATTACGTTACCGGACGCATAACATAATACTCCTCGACTCCTATACACTTTTTAATACAAATCTACGTCTTCTTCCCAGGCACTTCTCAATAAACTTAATGGGCAATTAGACTCTTTTAAATATAATAATATAATACGAATCTTCACCTTCGACTAATGAAATTTACGTCTATATGTGTACAGGTTGGTGCTGTAGTCTCCTCGCATGTACATTTACGCTTTCTTAAATAAACTTCGCTTCGGCTTTCTAGAGACCTTTAAATCAATAAATTTCCCATACAGTTTTTATATAGATATACCACGCTTTTAAATATAACTAACACTATTTGTAGACACCATTTTAATACAATACAAAGATTATACTTCCCATACACTTTTAATTCATTCCCAATTCCTAGACACATTTTAGAGACTAATGCTCTTTTTCGCCTCCTACACACTTTTTCGTACAATGCGAATCTTTGCCATCGACTGATTGTATCGATTTCTCCTTTCTAGACACCTTTCTATTGAATTCAATTCCTAGACACTTTTTACCAATTTCCATTTTCTAGACACATTTTATAATGTGATGTGGGCCGTTGTAGTCACCACTTCATATATACATTTTACTACATAACGAATCTTTGCCATCGACTAATTGTATAGATGTCTCCTTTATAGGAAATCCATTTCCTAGACACATTTAATCCATTTCCATTTCCTAGACACATTTTATAGACTAATGTGGAAAGTCCTTTGCGTCTTCTACACACTTTTTAGTACAATGCGAATCTTTGCCATCGACTGTTTGTATCGATTTTTCCTTTCTATGAAATTCAATTCCTAGACACTTTTTACCGATTCCCATTTCCTAGACTCGTTTTCTAGTCTGGTGCGTGTTGTTATCGTCACCTCCTCCTACTAAACACTTTTTAATACAATACGAATCTTTGCCATCGACTAATTGTATCGGTGTGTCCTTTCTAGTCACTTTCCTACGAAGTCCACTGTCTCCACCGTTTTATATAAATACTCGTCTCGAACAAATTTCTCGGAAAATGTGACATCCTCGATGCCTAAACTTTTTTGCAATAGGGGATCATCGATGCACCATACACTTATTTTGAGAATTAGTATATTTAGTATTATAAAAATGTATAAGACGAACCATAATACCGGGCAGACAAATGTGTGGTGAATGTAAGACGTCTCGTCAAATAGAGCAATGCAGCTTTATTTACTTGTAGACGTTTTTCAATCATTCACACATGTGGATTGTATACATATCACAAGAGAACACACACCGATTGTTCAATATTTTTACATATTGCAATTTAACGTGTTTCTTTTGTGGTGCGTATGTTCCACAATAATATTATATTGCGAGATCGCGAATTTAGCAAACGTTTAACGTAAGCGATTCACATGCGGTCTGTAATAAAATGTATTTTTCGTTAGTCCTAATATTGGTCAACGAACGTAAATAGATATTGCGATAACTCTCTTCAATCCGAGCGAGAATATTAAAAAAATTCGAAACGATTCTTTCGAGAATACCATGTCGCTTTCAATCTAGCGAAGGGTCGAGAGAATGTCGAAATTTTGAGCCGATCGGCGTAATATATTATAATGACAGTATCTACTTCAACTAAAACGTGTAAACTAACACGATATAGTATTAAGGTAGAAAATTGAAATTACAATAGTCAATTCGGTATTAACATAATATATAGAGAATGAAATGTGCAGTCCTCTGTATATCATATTAAAATTTTTCCGTAAAGCGTGGCGTTGAAAATTGTATATTTTCAAATATACGCATACAACACGCAAACGAGAAAGATAATATATGTATACGATAGATGTGATACACATTTTGACGTCTTTTTAAAAACTTGAGGAGACTAATATGTGTATGTGTGCATCATCTAATATTTGTTGTTATCTTTCAACGATACTAGAAATAGTACACTATATACAACAGCTCCCTGGTTGATCCTGCCAGTAGTCATATGCTTGTCTCAAAGATTAAGCCATGCATGTCTCAGTACAAGCCAAATTAAGGTGAAACCGCGAAAGGCTCATTAAATCAGTTATGGTTCCTTAGATCGTACCCACATTTACTTGGATAACTGTGGTAATTCTAGAGCTAATACATGCAAACAGAGCTCCGACCGGAGACGGAAGGAGCGCTTTTATTAGATCAAAACCAATCGGTGGCGGGCTTGCTCGTCATCGTACAATTTGGTGACTCTGAATAACTTTTCGCTGATCGCACGGTCTCGCACCGGCGACGCATCTTTCAAATGTCTGCCTTATCAACTGTCGATGGTAGGTTCTGCGCCTACCATGGTTGTAACGGGTAACGGGGAATCAGGGTTCGATTCCGGAGAGGGAGCCTGAGAAACGGCTACCACATCCAAGGAAGGCAGCAGGCGCGCAAATTACCCACTCCCGGCACGGGGAGGTAGTGACGAAAAATAACGATACGGGACTCATCCGAGGCCCCGTAATCGGAATGAGTACACTCTAAACCCTTTAACGAGGATCAATTGGAGGGCAAGTCTGGTGCCAGCAGCCGCGGTAATTCCAGCTCCAATAGCGTATATTAAAGTTGTTGCGGTTAAAAAGCTCGTAGTCGAATCTGTGTCCCACGCCGCTGGTTCATCGTACGCGGTGTTAACTGGCGTGTCGTGGGACGTCCTGCCGGTGGGCTTAGCTCGTAAGGGCGGCCCAACTCAATCCCACCGCGGTGCTCTTGACTGAGTGTCGAGGTGGGCCGGCACGTTTACTTTGAACAAATTAGAGTGCTTAAAGCAGGCCAAAATTTCGCCTGAATACTGTGTGCATGGAATAATGGAATAGGACCTCGGTTCTATTTTGTTGGTTTTCGGAACCCCGAGGTAATGATTAATAGGAACGGATGGGGGCATTCGTATTGCGACGTTAGAGGTGAAATTCTTGGATCGTCGCAAGACGGACAGAAGCGAAAGCATTTGCCAAAAACGCTTTCATTGATCAAGAACGAAAGTTAGAGGTTCGAAGGCGATCAGATACCGCCCTAGTTCTAACCATAAACGATGCCAGCTAGCGATCCGCCGACGTTCCTCCGATGACTCGGCGGGCAGCTTCCGGGAAACCAAAGCTTTTGGGTTCCGGGGGAAGTATGGTTGCAAAGCTGAAACTTAAAGGAATTGACGGAAGGGCACCACCAGGAGTGGAGCCTGCGGCTTAATTTGACTCAACACGGGAAACCTCACCAGGCCCGGACACCGGAAGGATTGACAGATTGAGAGCTCTTTCTTGATTCGGTGGGTGGTGGTGCATGGCCGTTCTTAGTTGGTGGAGCGATTTGTCTGGTTAATTCCGATAACGAACGAGACTCTAGCCTGCTAACTAGGCGTATTTCGACATCCCAAAGGCCCGTCGGTATTGAGTTTCGGCTCTTGCCGTACGCGGTTTTTACTGTCGGCGTACAAACAATTCTTCTTAGAGGGACAGGCGGCTTCTAGCCGCACGAGATTGAGCAATAACAGGTCTGTGATGCCCTTAGATGTTCTGGGCCGCACGCGCGCTACACTGAAGGAATCAGCGTGTCCTCCCTGGCCGAGCGGCCCGGGTAACCCGCTGAACCTCCTTCGTGCTAGGGATTGGGGCTTGCAATTGTTCCCCATGAACGAGGAATTCCCAGTAAGCGCGAGTCATAAGCTCGCGTTGATTACGTCCCTGCCCTTTGTACACACCGCCCGTCGCTACTACCGATTGAATGATTTAGTGAGGTCTTCGGACTGATCGCGGTGGCGTTTCGACGTCGCCGATGCTTCGGAAAGATGACCAAACTTGATCATTTAGAGGAAGTAAAAGTCGTAACAAGGTTTCCGTAGGTGAACCTGCGGAAGGATCATTACAGTGTTTGTTCGTCTTCAAAAACGACAAGTCTGTATTTGTAGAAATATAGTTTCTACAATTCTCGAACTATTAAGTAGTTATTTTTTTATATTCGATAGTTCGAATGAAAAATAACGATAATATTACGAAAACTACAACTTTTTAACCATATGTGCGAGCGACACGTATCTCCAATATATACGTAAGCTCGCTCGGGGTTCGAAAGTTTTTTTTCGTACTTTACAGATTATCTTCAAAGTATAAAGCGTAATTCGCCTATATAAAATAATTTCGATCGGAGTCAGCTTTATTTATTTTTTAAATAAAGTATATGACGTTTTCGGGTACCTGAAAGAGCAATATTATTATTGTTCTTTTAAGGAATAATATTTTATATGTTATTCCGAAGGTGTTGAAAGATTTACGCCTGACCATCGAAATTGGTGTACGCATTACCTTTAAGATGACAAGTAAAGAGGATATTGTGCAATCATCTTTTTGCACGCCTCGTTTGTAAAACATGTGCATATAAACAAGAGATGATTAAGTACGATAAAACTCTTCAATTTTTATTATTAATATAACTTGCCATTTTGTTATCGAGGCGTAAAGTTCTGTACGTATTATTAAATACGAATAGATCACGTCTAACTTAAATGATTACCCTGAACGGTGAATCACTTGGCTCGTGGGTCGATGAAGAACGCAGCTAATTGCGCGTCAACTTGTGAACTGCAGGACACATGAACATCGACATTTCGAACGCACATTGCGGTCCTCGGATACTCGTTCCCGGACCACTCCTGGCTGAGGGTCGTATCAATTTCAAAGACTGCTCGGTTTTTTCTTTTTAGAAAAAATGTCGGAGCGCGTTGGATGTGTTATAACGCACAGAGAAAAACACACTACATCTTATGTGTGTATATATCTGTGCGGCATCCCAAAATGCGAAAGCAACGTAGATCTTCATCTGAAAAACTACGTACTTTTGTACACAACTACCACGCATGTATAAGCACGATTATAAAATAAACACTTTTACATACAAACACAAAGTTTGTTGGCGAGAGTATATTTTATATAGTCGATATATGTATACTACACGGTCGTCGTGTCCGAGAGAAAATAACATTTCGAAGACTGGACGTCTGACCTGTGTTTATTTGGTATACGTATTACATTACGACAGAATGAATATTTCTTGCCTATTATAACGAACAGTGAATGCGTGTATTATTCGTTATTATAATATGTGTGTATGCGAGAAGAGTTGTATACGAATTTTATTTTCATTATATCGACCTCAGAGCAGGTGAGACTACCCGCTGAATTTAAGCATATTACTAAGCGGAGGAAAAGAAACTAACTAGGATTCCCTCAGTAGCTGCGAGCGAACAGGGAAAAGCCCAGCACCGAATCCCGTGGTCGACATCGGCCACCGGGAAATGTGGTGTTAGGGAGGATCCGTTTATCCCGAGATCGTGCGGCGCGTCCAAGTCCTTCTTGAACGGGGCCACAGCCCATAGAGGGTGCCAGGCCCGTAGTGACCGTTGCCGATTGCGGGAGGATCTCTCCTCAGAGTCGGGTTGCTTGAGAGTGCAGCCCTAAGTGGGTGGTAAACTCCATCTAAGGCTAAATATGACCACGAGACCGATAGCGAACAAGTACCGTGAGGGAAAGTTGAAAAGCACTTTGAAGAGAGAGTTCAAGAGTACGTGAAACCGTTCAGGGGTAAACCTGAGAAACCCGAAAGGTCGAAAGAGGAAATTCATTCGCGTTTCGATCGTTGAAGTTGAACGTTTGTATGACGGATGATGTGCTTCGGCGCATGTGTTTGCATCTTATGTTCTTCGAATCGATGTCGAACGCGTGCACTTTTCCTCTAGTAGGACGTCGTGATCCGTTGGGTGTCTGTCTAAGACTCGGGGTGGAGACCACGTGATTTTTCGATTTTATGTGGACCCTCGATGTTCCGACAGGCTCGCTCGACGGTATAAATATGGCGCGGGGCCGCTACATTAGTTAGCGTTCGG
>OY998186.1:11983303-11988303 GCA_963921935.1 Galeruca laticollis
TTTTAGTTTTAACAAATTTTTTTCAACATTTTATTTTGGAAATTTTTAGTATTAGGGGCAGATAGAGACTGACTAGTATAAGTTAATCGTATTTTAAGATTATTACATAACTCGTAAAGCACGTTATAAGTGAACTCGCTTCATATAAGAGCTAGGACTCTAAAACTTCGGGCCAATATATTAAGTTTTTTGTGGCGCCTCCACCATTTTTGGGCGCCTCCGCCAAAATTTGGCGCATCCACCAAAAATTAATTTTGGCCATATTTTCGCAACTAAAGGCCCTAGAGGCCTGAAAAATTCGGACATTAAGTGCCAAATTTTGTTTTTTGAACTATTTTATATCCTATACACTTTTAAAGTATATTTCGGACTCTAATATATATTTTATAATAATTAGTGTAAGATAGGTTTAGTTAGTATTAAGACTGTACATATATATATACATTTGTGGCACCTCCACCACTTTTTGGCGACTCCGCCAAAATTTGACGCACCCACCATTTGTTTGAAAAACCACTTGAAAAGCGTAAATTGTGTGAAAGTTTTAATCTATACTGCATACACATACTTATACATAAGTACCACAAACATATACACACGCTAGAATATGGGGGATACGCCGGACACTGATCTGGACACAGCAGCAGGCGATAAGAACGACGATGGCACACTAGCATTTAAACCGCGCTTTAGCTTGACTAAAACACCACCACACCGCGCGAGGGCATCAAGTGACAGTAGAGCCTACGTAGAACTAGACAGAGCTGAAACGGAAAAATTCGAAGCAGAATTAAAAGACTACAAGAAACAGGAGGAGTATAAGAAAAGACAGAGACACGAAGAAATGGACACCGACTCACAACCACACGAAACTACGTCAAAAAAGAATAAGCCAGACACAGCTTACAAGAAGGGAAATACAAACCTAAAAGAGTTGATACTAGAGGTGGCAACAAACACCAGTACTATTAAAAAAGAAATTACAGCGGCAGTCACGAAAACAACTAGCGCGGGAAGAGACAAAATATCTTTTAACAAATCGGAGCAAAGGACAGTGTTAAATCATACCGAGACGCTCACAAATTACGTGCTAGAGCTAGTCGCACACTTAGCCATAAAGGAAGGTGAATTGGCAGAAATAAAAGAAAAACTCAAAACCGACAATAGATACCAGGACAACACAGATCTAGACAACTTACAAACGTTGAACCATAAAATCGACGCTCTGACAAACCTTATCCGAAATAATAAGAAAGAAACCACGACAGTAATCGTACCGACGGCGACACAAGCTACAGAGAATACACCAACACCCCAATATAATGTCAACTTCCCACCTATTGGACCTCAGGCAAGAACGTACGCTGAGCTGGCATCACGGGAACCAACAGACAGACCGGAAATAGTAAAACCGCAGTGGACGACTCCTGCAAGTAAAAAAAAATACGAGACACTCATAACACTAAAAGAAGGTACAGACAATGAGACAAAACAAAAAACGATGAGTGAACTGAAAAAAGTTATACGCCCTACAGAAATGGAGGGCGCATCTATTCGAAAGACCAAAACCGGTATAATAGTCATGACGGAGTCGAAAGACAAACACCTGGACATTATGCATAAGGCCCAAAAAGCCATAAACTTAGAAACCAAGGACGCCACCAGGACAAATGAGCCAGCTATCATACTCACAGGTATGCCAAAAGACACAACCGTCAACGCCATAGTGGAAGGATTGAAATATGAGAACGAGCAGCTGGCAGAAGAATACCAAAACGAAATAGAGGAAATCAAAATCCTCACAGTAAGACCTTGTAGGAATCCATGGAAGGCAAACATAATTATACAAGCGCCAATCCAACTTACTAAAGCCATCCTAAAACTAGGATACATATACTTTGATCTAGCGAAAGTCTATGTTGAGGAATACATGTCGGTAGCGTTATGTTATCGATGCTGTAAATATGGCCACGTAGCAAAATTCTGCAAAGAGGAAAGAGCCACTTGCTACAGATGTGGGAACAAACATGACGGAAATGAATGTACACAAGTAGAACTCAATTGCATAAACTGCCAAATAATGAGGATACAACCTAGAGGACACCAAGCTAGGGATACGAGATGTCCCATTTACCAAAGGAAACTCGAGGACCTAAGACGACAGACAAACTACCAATAAATACATCAACCACACACCCAACACACAAAACAAACCACACTACACCTAACAACAACACAAACACAACAACCCGTCAAACACACTACATGAGTATAAAAATTGTGCAGTTTAACGCTGGTCGAGGTATACAAGCCACCGACCAACTATTACACTTTATGAAAATTGACAATATTGATATTGCGTTAATCCAAGAGCCGGGGAGGAATGTGTGGAACAGCAGCGATTATACGCCTATTGGAGTAAATCAGGCCTCTAAATCAGTTACACTAATACACAAAAAACTATTAAACTATACAACAACTCTGATGAACAGAACAGATGAAAATACAACAACGATACACTTACAAATAACACCAAATAACACTATTACAATAGTCAACATATACGACGAACCAGGGGGGACAACAAACACCAGACTAGACAAACACAAAAAACATATAGAAACAGACAGACACAACACGATAATTGCAGGTGACTTTAACGCTAAGCACTCCAGTTGGGGTGGCACCATAACGGACGACAGAGGACAGGACATACTGGATTGGACTACACTACACAACATATACATACACAACAGACACGACAGCAACCCAACCTTTCAAACCGCCAGGGGGAAGAGTTGGATTGACTTGACACTAACAAGAAACATTACCCTACACAATTGGAATATTTCAGACCACGACACACTAAGTGACCACCAATACATTTTCTACGACATACAAACACAATACACAAAACAACAGAACACAAACAAAATACACCTAGGAAACATAGACATGTCAAAACTAATGAGACTTATACAGACAACAAACTGGGACACAAAAGGGGAACTAAATGACACAATCGAACGAACACAAAATACAATCCTACAACTAATAAAAGAATCAACACATAAAATGAAAAAACACTCCAAAAAAACACAAATCTGGTGGACACCCGAACTTACAACACTAAGACACAACACAAACAGATTAAGGAAGAAATTCCAAAAGGAGAAAGACCCCATAAATAGGCAACGTAACCTGTACGAGTATAAACTACAGCGTAGGCAATACAAAAATCAAATTAAATTAACGAAACAAATTGCCATTCGAGAATTCTTCACCAACAACGAGCCAGACAATCCCTGGAACATTGCTTACAATATTATTAGACGGAAGACACCGGAAAACAGAACAATCACAACAATAAAAAAAGACGACGGCACATGGACGCAAGACAGACTAGACACGATACACTATCTACACAGCAAATACTTTCCCCCAGACAACGAAAGCACAGACACAGAAACACACAAAGACATAAGACAAAGACAACACGACATAAGTAGGGGACAAGACCAAGTACCCTTCACACACGACGAAATCACACAAACAATACAAAATATGAAAAACAAGAAAGCGACAGCAAGAGACGGACTCAGTAAAGAACTGATAGAAATCATACATACACAAAACCCACAACTGCTTACAGACATATACAATGGCTGTCTGAAAGAACAGAGGTTTCCCGATGCGTGGAAGGGAGCAGATATGGTCTGGCTACCAAAAAAAGACGGAGGTAAACGGCCTATATGTCTCCTTCCAACCATGGGGAAGGTCCTGGACAAGATGGCAGCCAGAAGACTCTCACATTACCTTGACACCACAAACAACATAAATGAAAACCAATATGGTTTTAGACAAGGTTACTCGACCATAGAGGCAATCACACACATCACAGACACAATTATACAAAACAAAAAAGACAAATTACACACACTTGTAGTAACCCTGGATCTGAAGAACGCCTTCAATTCAGCGTGGGTCCCTATGATTGTCAAGAAACTCATAGACACGGACACACCTAACAACATCACACAGCTATGCAGGGACTTTTTAACAAACAGACACATCACAACAGAAGACATCACCAACACGACACAACGGGGCTGTCCGCAAGGCTCCAGCCTCGGACCTACACTGTGGAACCTGGTTATGGAGGACTGGTTTACAGACATACATAAGACAGGACTAACGACAGACGACGACATTGTGCAGGCCTTTGCAGATGACCAGATTTTGGCTATTTCTGGTCAAAGTTTAAAAATAATTGAAACTAAATGGAACGGGATCTGGGCAGCATGCGAGGCTTGGGCAAGACGGAACAAATTAACTTACAATGACGACAAGACGGAGTCGATGTTTGTTCCATTCAGACCGACCAGGCAGCCAAGGATTAAAATTCGAAACAAATCAGTCGAATTTAAGGATAATATTAAATATTTAGGTCTCACAATAGACACCGGGCTGCTATACCTCGATCACGTTAAAATGAATAGACAAAAATCACTGGACATG
Organism: Galeruca laticollis; assembly: GCA_963921935.1. Taxonomy (NCBI): domain Eukaryota; kingdom Metazoa; phylum Arthropoda; class Insecta; order Coleoptera; family Chrysomelidae; genus Galeruca; species Galeruca laticollis. Next base: position 11,987,822 of record OY998186.1, read on the forward strand.
GGACATAAACTTTTTACAATTTCAGGAAGAGACTGGGGACGCAAACCAAATACACTTAAGCACATATACGAGGGGGCGGTGAAGCCCATGTTGCTATATGGGGCGGAAGTTTGGGGAGGAAGAGCCAATGACTCGCGCATACAGAGACAACTGTCTGCGTCGGAGAGGCCATTCCTCCTTGCAATAACAAAGGCCTACAAGACGGCACCAAACTCGGCCTTACACGTACTGGCAGGGGTGACACCGCTCGCCGTAGATGCCTTAGTCACACACAAAACTTACACCACCAAAAGACACGAATTACACATGACTAAAACATTCACCAGACATTTACCACACCCAACAAACAGAACAATAATATTACTTAACACACAAGAATTACCAAGTACACAGATATACACAGACGCAAGTGATAAAGACGGGGACAAAACACTAGGGATTTACATTACATCACACGACGGAACAATAAGACAGAAACATAA
>OY998186.1:11993303-12006076 GCA_963921935.1 Galeruca laticollis
GACTTCAGTAGCATCAGCAACGTCTGCATCCAATTCTCCGCAGGCTTCATCATCTCCACTTAAAAAGGAAAAGAAAGCTAAAAATCCTAGAACCAAACCATCGCATCCACCAACTTCAGAGATGGTAAACAACGCCATTAAAGGTCTGAAGGAACGCGGAGGTTCATCTCTCCAAGCAATTAAGAAATACATTGCAGCCAATTATAAAGTTGATGCAGAAAAAGTAGCGCCATTTATCAAGAAATATTTGAAAGCATCCGTTGTTTCAGGCTCTTTAGTACAGACTAAAGGCAAAGGAGCTTCAGGATCGTTCAAGTTGGCATCGGCTACTTCGACAGGTGGATCTGCCAAACCGAGCCCAAGTGAGAAAAAGAAGAAAACTGCCATTACTAGTAAACCCAAAAAAACAATAGCCGCAAAACGGAACGCGATTGCTGGAGATAAATCTAAAATTGTCAAGAAATCCGTTAAAGGCAAAAAAGTTACTGCGGCCTCCTTAAAGACTTCAGCACCTGCGACAGATAAAAAGGTTGTTAAAGCTAAAAAGACCGATAAAAAATCTTCGAAAGGGACAGCGATAACTTCGAATATTGCAGCTAGTGCCACAACCGAAATTAAAACAAAGAATCCTACAAAAGCCAAAAAATCCAATAAAGGCAGTCCTACGAAAAAACCTAGAGCACCTAAACCAAAAACTGCAAAAGCAACTAGCAGTTCCCCCAAAGCAAGAAAAGCCGCTTCTCCAAAAAAGAAGAAATAAAAGGATTTTTTCCTTGAAACGATAGTATTAAAAGTATTATCGGACAACGACAATAATAACAAATGGCCCTTCTCAGGGCCACAATTTTTTTTTATTTATGAAAACAAATATTTTTCAATTTGGACGCAATAATTTATAAATGTTTCAAGCGATAGTAACATCCTCAATGCCCAGACAGTTTCGACACATGTATCCTCGATGTCAAACTTTTTTCTACAGTAGTGTACTGGATGGCTAGACTTTTTATTATTATATAGTATCGTTTACGTTATAAAAGTACACTTTCGGAATAACATGTATATCAAATATATAACTCAAACGGTTAATGCAATACATTCGCCATTATTCTCATTACATTCACACTATCTACGTTAAGATGAATACGGAATAAATTATATAACTATTCTTTTAATTACATCTTCATTATAAATTTATTTTGTGGTTCTGAAAAGAACCGTTTTTAGATTTGAAGATTTAAAAAATAATTATTTTTTCAAAATACTTAGGCACGTTCACCTCGAATTCTTCTAGCCAGTTGGATATCCTTGGGCATGATAGTCACGCGCTTAGCATGAATAGCGCATAAATTGGTGTCTTCAAATAGACCCACTAAGTAAGCTTCGCTAGCTTCCTGGAGAGCCATAACGGCTGAACTTTGGAAACGTAAATCTGTTTTAAAATCCTGTGCAATTTCACGAACTAATCGTTGAAATGGTAATTTTCTGATAAGTAATTCAGTACTCTTTTGATAACGTCTTATTTCACGAAGAGCAACAGTACCTGGCCTATAACGATGAGGTTTTTTCACACCACCAGTAGCTGGCGCGCTTTTACGAGCAGCTTTCGTTGCTAATTGTTTACGAGGTGCTTTTCCTCCAGTTGATTTTCTAGCAGTTTGTTTGGTACGAGCCATTTTCCTCTCAACGTAAATATATTTCTACAGTCAAACGCGCACACGCATAAACTAACATTAAAATAGAGAGAGAGAGAGAGAGAAGTTCGAAAGAAGTTTGTGGTGGGTGGTAGTTGTTGTAGTTGGGGTGTTTGGTTTTGATGTGAGCCCTGATATAGGATTGATTTCCTCTGCAGGGCTGGGTTGGGGGTATGTTGGGGGGGGTTTGTGCGCGTTTGTACTGAGTGTGGTGGATTGGTTGTAGAATTGGAAGGTTGAGTTGGTGACTTAGAAAGTTGGGGGAAGAATCGAGGTTTTAGGGGTGGGCTTGTTGCTAGAGGATGTTCCGGAGGAAAAGCGTTCGCATCGCCTTCGCATCTCAAAAAAATAATTATAATTATAATAATCTCGTTGGGGGGGGGGGGGGCGGGTACAGCTGCGGCTGCATTGTTCCCTGAGTCGATGAGAGGTTGGTCCGTCGGTCCATTTGGCTGGTGAAGGAATTCATCCTGTTGAATAGATTCACCGTGTTACAGGGAAACCGCAGAAAACCTGTAACCCAACGGGTGGGTGGGGTTGTTAGAAGATTTGTCAGAAGGGTTGACTAGTGAGCGTATTTGGAGGTAGTTGTAGGTTATATATATATAGAAGAGAATCGTGTAAAGAGATATGGAATTGTATGTCTGATGGTTGCAATGGTTATCGGATTGAGATTGGGGATCGATCTAGGTAGTCAATGTATATGTCCGGGAGGTCGTCGTAAGCCGTGGCTAGTAGCCGTACTGGGGGGAATGGAAGCTTCCTCTTGGGTATTCTTCCAAGAGGCCGTCTATTAGCGGTCCACGGTGTGAGGAGGGTGTTTTTCGAGATGTCGCTGCCCGATTCGATAGTGCGATTAACGTATCGGGCTTGTAGGGTGTTTAGGCGGGACGGAATGGGCTCAATGTCGATGTTGGTATAGACGGTGTTGCTGGGTGAATAGGGTGCCTTATATTGACAGTATCTGAGAATAGATTGCTCACAAGATAGGAGCATTTTTACAAGGTGGTCGGGAAGGGCGCAATAGACGTTTGCTCTATAATCGATGATGGGGCGGATATATGTCTTATACGTATGAAGTAGGGTGGTTGGATGGGTGCGTCCGAAGCTTCCGCCGAGCGCCTTGAGAAGGTTGACTCGTCGCCGGACTTTATTCAAGGTGTCCATGAGGTCGGCCGTCATGTTGAGAGTGTGAACGAATCTCACTCCCAAATAAACGACTTCCCTGCGGATTTCGAGTCGATCTCCCCAGAGCACGAGGCGGAAGTTTCTGGGTACAAGTCGTTCGCTCGAGGTGTGAGGGTGTTTGAAAACGATGGCTTGGGTTTTTTGAGGGTTGAGAGTCACCCGCCATTTCCTGCACCAATTGGAGAATTGGGTCAGTAGATTTTGGGATCGATTATTGAGAGAGCGAATGTCAGGGGCAGAGATGATTAGAGCGGTGTCGTCCGCATATAGTTGGATATGGTCATGGGGATGTCGTGGAGTTGGTGTGTCATACGTATAAATTAAGTATAATAGTGGAGCGAGTATCGAGCCTTGCGGAACGCCAGTTTGGGGTGTAAATGAGTCGGAAAGGCTGTAACCAACTTTGACGCTGATCGATCGGTCTGTGAGGTAGGAATATAATAATTTTATGATTTGGTTTGGCAATCGGATGCTCAGTAGCTTTCTTACTAGTCCGGCGTGCCAGACTTGATCAAAAGCCTTTTGAACATCCATGAAAATGGCGGCTGAACAGCGTCGTTGGTTTAAAGCTTGGGTGACGATGGTTTGGAGGTTGGTGGTGGCGTTCTGACAGGAGTGGCCTGGCCTGAATCCGAATTGAAATGCCGGGATGATGTTGTTTTCGATGCAGAAGTCCCAGATTCTCTCTTTTAACAAACGTTCGAAGATTTTACCTAGGACGCTGATTAATGAAATTGGGCGGTAGGATTCAGGCTTTGTGGGGTCTTTGCCAGGTTTGGGGATGAGAACTATGTTGGCAGATTTCCAACAACGAGGGAAATAAGAATATGCTAAACAGGCGTTCAACAGTGAGCAGAGCGGGGGGAGAATCTCAGCTGGCAGGTTTTTGAGTGCCTGCCTCGAGATTCCATCGTGCCCGGGGGCACTGTTTCTCCCCGCTCGGCACGCCTGCTGAACTCCTTCGATAGTGAAAGGTGTAAGAAGGGGGAAGTTCTCATTCAGTGGAATGTGGACATGTGGGCTTCGAGTTATATTGCGGGTGAGGAGGTCTGTTTCGATGGCAAAGTCCCTGAGAAATATTGGGTTGTCAGGTGGTGTGAAGACAGTTTGCAGGTTGTTTTTAAAGGCAGTGGCTTTATCTTCATGGGTGTAGATTTTCTGCCCTTGCACTTCGAGATGTGATTCAACCTTTCTCTTGAGGCCGACGAGGCGGTTGAATTTTTGCCAAAACACGCGTCCTTGTCTAAAGTCCAGTCCGGCTGTTTCGGCCTTCCATTTCCTCTGCTTTTCAGCATTGATTTCGTACCGGACCTGGGCGTTTAGACGGTTCCATTGTGTTTTGACTGCGGGATCTCGAGTGCGGACGTATATCCTGTATAACTGTCTTTTCTGACGGATTTTTTCAAGAATTCGTTGCGGAAGTGCATAGAAGTTGGTGTTTATGGTGGTGAGAGGGACGGCGATGTCTTGTGCATCAATTAAGAGGGACTGGAGCTCCTCTGCATGGTTATCTATGTCATCAGTTGTCTGATGAATGATGGGTTGTGGCAAGTTAGAGGAGACGTGGTTTGCGAAGGAGTCCCAGTCGGCTTTTTTGAAGTTGCGGTATGTGAAAGTAGTTGGAGGTGGTGGAATTGGTTCGTGTAAAGAGGTGTTGATCAAAAGTGGAAGGTGGTCAGATGTGATTGGATCGCCTATAAAGCATTCGTCGTCTATGCGGGTGATTAATCTGTCGGTGCAGATTATATGGTCGACAATGGAGGAGCCGAGGTGACTTATGAGGGTTGGATTATTGTTTCTAATCCGTAAGATGGGGAGGGAGACTATTTGTTCGGCGAGTGATCTGCCGCTTGCGTTGGTGTGTGTATCACCAAAGAGAATGTTTCGTGAGTTTAAGTCACCCATTATTATGGCTCGTGGAAGAGTGGATGCATATTCGAGGAGGTCGATTGATAGTACTTGGTTGGGGTGTTTATAGTATGAAAAGAAGGTGGTCGCGGTATTATTCCACGATATGTCGATGGCTATGCAATCCAGGTTCTGTTGAGACAGAAAGGGTGGGAGAGGGTGTGGGGAAGCGGGGAGTCCGTTGCGGACGAGGAGTCCGTTGCCATGACAGTAGAAGTTCCTGTCTAAGTGGAATGTGGTGTAGCCAGAGAAGCGAGGGTAGTTTTTTAAGAGAGTGTCGGTGACAGATAATACTTGTATATTTTGGGAGTGTAGGAGATGTTTAAGAAGATGTCGCTTCCTGGCTAGACCTTGGCAATTCACGGTCCCGATTTTAAAGTCCATGACTTAATTGTGGCGTTTCGGGGTGAAGGCGAAGTGGGCACGGTTGCCCACGTTGTTGGTTACGGAAACGTTGTATCCGTAAAAGGAGGGAACGAGATGTGAGAGGGTATCGGCCACGAGGTCACGGGCTGTCGGGACAGCGTTCATTATTGTAGTTGCCAAAATCTGGATTAAGACTTTGGTGTCTGTCGGGAAGTCGTAAGGGGTTGGGGGTTTTTCTAGGGTCAAGGGAGCGATCTCCTGAGGGTTCTGTGGAGTTTCCGTTCGCTTTGGGCAGCGAGGATGAAAGGCCGGATGGGGGCCGCCGCAGTTTTTGCAGGAGGGGGCGTTTGCCTTAGGGCAATTGTTTGATTTGTGGTCGGATGCCCCACAGGAGGGGCAAGCTGGTTTTGCCTTGCATTTTTCGGCAAGGTGGCCGGGGGTGGAGCATTTATTGCAGTATCTGGGTACTGCAGGGAGTGGATTGGGGGAGTTTGAGGCCTCACACTGGTGTATGAGCCCGTGGAATTGGATACCGCGAGAAAGGGCTTCGTGGTAGGCTGTTTCAGAATCAGTAATGATTCTGAACATGGAGGTGGCCTTATTTGTTCGGAGGGCGACAATGCGCCAGGTTCTGGTGAAGTTAAGTTTAACTTCTTCGCGGAGGATGTCCTCGAAATCTTTATCGGATAGGGACGTGTCTACATTTCTGCAAACAAATGAAAATGTGGGTGTTCGGGCTCTTGATTGCGAGCGGGCTCGGGGGGTTGAGGTGAGTTTAATGATGGTGACCTGGGGGTCACCGATGGCGTTACGAAGCCTCTGGGCGAGGGCTTCGTGTGGGATATTAGCCGGAATTTTGAGGAGGGCTGTACGATTAAGGTTTGCTTTGAGGTGGGTGATTTTCCCCCTCAGGAGCTCGTTAGTGTTAAGTAAATTGTACAGTTCTCTTTGGGAGGTGTATTTAGGGGGAAGGTTTCTAATGTTAAGTGTTTGGAGTGTAGGTTGGTGAGGTTGGGTTTGTTGAGTAGGTGTTCGTTGGGTAGCTTGTCGTGGAGGTTGAGTGGGCCAGGGCTGTAGTTGTTGGGGTTGGTTGGTTGGGGCTTGTGTAGGTGGGTTTGTTGGTAACTGGGTTTGTTGAGGGGGTGGGGTTCGGGGTATTAGGGGTCTCTTGGGAATGGGTCCCAAGAGAGTGAAGTTGTCTTCTGGGAATTTGAGGATAGTATTAGGGGTTTCGATTAGGGAAGTGTGAGAGTGGCGAGAAGCATGGGAGTGACGGGAGGTGTGGGATCTTGGTGGTGAGGGGATGGGGGAGGTGTGGGAGTGGGTTTGTGATACGTTTTTCAGGGCTTGTTTGAGTTGCTTCACCTCTTCGGTGAGTGCCTCTGTGAACTTCACATATTGTTTGAGTTTCAGATTCTCTGCGGAGAGGTCCTTGATTGTCTTGGACATACTGGCAATATGGTTATTCATGTCATCGAAATCGCAAGACACTGGGGTTAGTTTGTCTGAGTCATTGGGGTGTATTTCTTTGTTGGTTGGGGTTGAATGATTGGAGTTGGTGCGTTGATGCATAGGAGGGAATTCATCTAGTGATGAAAGGGAGGGGATTTTATTGGAATTTTGGCTGCGGGTGTTGGGGCGTTGGTTGGAGGCCATTGCAACTGATTTTTAGGGGCGGAAGGGGGCGAAAACAGAAATTTGTTTCGTTTTTTGGGGGGGTAGTTAGTAGGGGGAAGGCAGACAAAAGCCGGCAGCGGACTCACTGCCGGAGGGAGTTTCCTCCCCGGTTAAAGGTTTCCTGACCCTATTATCTGCCGGTTAGTTTTTATATTTACCTGATAAATCCTTCCTCTTTCGTCTGGATGGCACTGGTTTACTTATTTACGACCTCCTCACAACGCTGTTGTAGAAAAGACGCAAATTTCATAAATGTTGCTCTATAAAGAGCAGATTTTTCATAAATAAAAAATTCAGATGAGGGTTGTCGAAATAAGAATTTTCGTAAAAATGGCGAAAGCGCCGGTAAGTGGCTACTAGAGTGATTCGGTTTGCAGCAGTGACCGAATTTCTAGTTTAGCTTCTTCTTACTGGTCGACGTTCTCGCTGGAGTCTCAGGAACAGATGACCACATTAAAATATTTTTTGAAGTCCTTTTATCACGTATGACTCGTCTCATAACTCGTCTGTGATTGGTGCGTATATTTCAAATGGGCGGAGCTTGAAAGTTAATAAAACTCGGGGTTCGTAATGGATTTCAAACTAGTATTTTGAAAGCACTTCGAGTTAGTGGTTGTACAGTTTTATAGAGCCGAAGAAAATGACTGGTCGTGGAAAAGGCGGTAAAGGATTAGGAAAGGGGGGTGCAAAACGACACCGTAAAGTTTTACGTGATAACATCCAAGGAATCACCAAACCTGCCATCAGAAGATTGGCGAGACGTGGAGGAGTAAAACGTATATCAGGATTAATTTACGAAGAAACTCGTGGAGTCTTGAAAGTATTTTTGGAAAACGTTATCCGAGACGCAGTAACATACACTGAACATGCTAAAAGAAAAACAGTAACAGCTATGGATGTCGTCTACGCTTTGAAACGTCAAGGCCGAACTTTATATGGTTTTGGTGGTTAATTTTTGATGGAAATTAATAAAAAAAGGCTTTCCCGAATCATACATACAAGAACAAGCAGAAAACGGTTCTTTTCAGAACCACAATATATTATCCTAATTATGAAAAAAAAGTCAGTACATACGCAACAATTCGACAAACACGCATACGAGAGCATAATTAAATTTTGTATATAATTTGTATTTGAAAATAATAAAAAAAATGTAACTTTTCAAAGGACAGTTGCATACATTTTATTAAATTTCTTTTTTAATATTGAATCAAGACTTTCTTCATCTAGTTCCTAGCCATCGACATTATTTTTTTTATATTCAACCTGGCTTTTCTCGATATTTAGGTATACTCGCTTAATAGACGATAATTGTTTCGTTTTCAATATTCTAATAGTATAATTTGTCTCATTGAAAATATAGACGTTATCCGAAAACTTCAAAAATAAAAAATATTTTCTATTTATATAGTTATGTAGCAATTCATAAATTTCACATAAAAAAAATTGTGGCCCTAAAAAGGGCCGGTGTATATACTTTGAAAGAATGACTTTCAATATCAAATTAAGCCTTTTTTTCAGTTTTTTTCGGTAAAAGCACAGCTTGAATATTTGGAAGTACACCACCTTGTGCAATAGTTACTCCAGACAACAATTTATTCAATTCCTCGTCGTTTCTAATGGCTAATTGTAAATGCCTAGGAATAATACGGGTCTTCTTATTGTCACGGGCAGCATTTCCTGCCAATTCTAATACTTCGGCTGCCAAATATTCCATTACCGCAGCCAGATATACAGGAGCTCCAGCACCAACTCTTTCAGCATAATTTCCTTTTCTCAACAAACGGTGTATACGTCCTACTGGAAATTGTAATCCAGCACGATTTGAGCGAGACTTTGCCTTTCCCTTAACTTTACCGCCTTTACCACGTCCTGACATATTTGATATTTTGTTATGTTAATATTCTCGTCTATTCGAAACAACACGACACGAATTACTACTTTCGTTTTTGGTCCTACCTACGAATTTATATTAAAGCCCCCCACCAATACCGTTACAGCAAACGCGCAAACGTAGAGGGGCGGAGCCTGTTGAAATTATAGGCTTTGATATAAAACAAGTGCGTTTCGCAGCTCATTTTTTAGTTTCTGTCTGTATTTTAAAAGATAAGTTACGTTATTTTAGTGTTTTCCAAGAAAAATGCCACCAAAAGCTAGCGGAAAAGCAGCCAAAAAGGCTGGTAAGGCTCAAAAGAATATATCAAAAACTGACAAAAAGAAGAAGAGGAGGAGGAAGGAGAGTTATGCCATTTACATTTACAAAGTATTGAAACAAGTCCATCCTGACACCGGTATTTCCAGTAAAGCCATGAGTATAATGAACAGTTTTGTTAATGATATTTTTGAACGTATTGCCGCCGAAGCGTCCAGATTAGCTCATTATAATAAACGTTCAACAATTACAAGTAGAGAAATTCAAACTGCCGTAAGATTATTACTTCCAGGTGAATTAGCGAAGCACGCCGTCAGTGAAGGAACTAAAGCAGTGACCAAATACACAAGTTCTAAATAATTTCACTTTTGAGTCGACCATTTATTTACTCGTACAACAACAAGCAAACGGTTCTTTTCAGAACCACAATATAATTTTTATTTATGTATGACATCAACATTTCTTCGACACAACTTTGCATACTATAGCGGTATCCCCGATGCCTAGAATTCTTTGGGCAGTGTGCTCCTCGATACCTATACTTTTTGTCATTATTTCAGAAATATGTTATCGTTTGTAATGTAAAAATCCTTTCGCAAATAATGTGTAAATAAAATATGTAATTATTATATATACATATATTATACAATAAAATAAACGTTACTCTTATTACACTCAAACTAACTATGTTTTGATGAATAAAGAATAATTTTTAATATCATTATCCTTCTAATTAGATCTCAGTATCAATTTATTTCGTGTGGAAATCAATTATTTTTATTCAATAACTTATGTCTACACGAAATTGTAGAATTATAATCCATTAATTGAAAGGTTAAATTAGACTGTTATAATAACATAATGTCATTTCAAATCAAAATTTACTGTTTCAACCCTTAATTTGTGGATTCTATTTATGTTAGAACATTAATTTTAAATGAAGTTTGAAATTAGCGAAATTACGCACGTTTCAGAAGCAGCAGTTTTTGTAGTTGTGACAACCTAAAGCCTCTTTTCAGGGACATACATACCGGTCGAGTGATATTTTTCTACACGAGACAAAGTAACATTCTCATACGACAATAATTGGATGTTAGAACATTAATTTTAAATGAAGTTTGAAATTAGCGAAATTACGCACGTTTCGGGGGCAGCAGTTTTTGTAGTTGTGACAACCTAAAGCCTCTTTTCAGGGACATACATACCGGTCGAGTGATATTTTTCTACATGAGACAAAGTAACATTCTCATACGACAATAATTGGATGTTAGAACATTAATTTTAAATGAAGTTTGAAATTAGCGAAATTACGCACGTTTCGGGGGCAGCAGTTTTTGTAGTTGTGACGGGACATTTTTCTACATGAGACAAAGTAACTTTATCATACGACAATAATTGGATAATGCGCTCGTAGGAAGGGGCTACGCCGTTCTCCAGACTAACGAAGGGGTAGCCGGAATAGCCAGACCATCGGCATTCATTCATATATATATATAAACATAAATACTTGAGACATCAAGATAAGGTCGTCTTACATGTTTGCTAAGACAGGGTTAAAATTAAGAAATCCTCTAACTCCAAAACTGTCACCACCAATGGAGTTTTGCTTTAATCACTTTACGCCCTTCTACATTTTCGTAAAAGTCCATCCTCGATGCCTAAAAGTTTTAAAAGGGGAGGTATCGTCGATGCCCAACGCAGACTTTTTCCAATAGCGAAATTACGCACGTTTCACACGCAGCAGTTTTTGTGGTTGTGTCTTAAAATCTGTTTTCCAGGGACATGCGCACCGGTCCAGTAATATTTTTATACAAGGGACAAAGTAATTATCTGAAATGACAATAATTGGATAACGCTCGTACCAAGGAGCTACGTCGTTCTCCAGACTAACAAAGGGGTAGCTGGAATTGCCAGAACATCGGCATTCATTCATATATGTATTTATTGGTATAAATAATAACGCTTAGATAGCGAGATAATTCGTCTTACATTCGAAATGAAGACAGTGATGATGATGTTCGTTTTCAATATGTTCCCTAAAATGGGCTCAAAAATAAGAAATCCTTTTATTCCAAAATTGTGTTCCTAGAGAATAAGTTTAAGGAGCCAACATAATTTTTTGCAGCTTCTCTATCGGCGCGAAATCTCTATCCGAAGGTAAGTGTGTATAACGACACTGACAAGAAAATGGTGCGTTGTAGTATTGAACATATTTTTTTTGTTTCATTTACTGTCACCAAACAGCCATAAGTGGTCAAATTTCGTTTTGACCTGGACAATTTCCAAAATTTTTTATTTAACGGACGCAACTTCATTCGCTCTACGTTTAGACAAATTTTCTGTTCCTAAATATATGTGAGCGACCCAGTCCACTCGCGCATCCCTAGATTGTAGAGCCAGACTTTTTTGTTCTGTTATTGCAATAAACCCTCTATATACGTAGATTCTTGTTGTGTCTCCAATTACGTTACCGGACGCATAACATAATACTCCTCGACTCCTATACACTTTTTAATACAAATCTACGTCTTCTTCCCAGGCACTTCTCAATAAACTTAATGGGCAATTAGACTCTTTTAAATATAATAATATAATACGAATCTTCACCTTCGACTAATGAAATTTACGTCTATATGTGTACAGGTTGGTGCTGTAGTCTCCTCGCATGTACATTTACGCTTTCTTAAATAAACTTCGCTTCGGCTTTCTAGAGACCTTTAAATCAATAAATTTCCCATACAGTTTTTATATAGATATACCACGCTTTTAAATATAACTAACACTATTTGTAGACACCATTTTAATACAATACAAAGATTATACTTCCCATACACTTTTAATTCATTCCCAATTCCTAGACACATTTTAGAGACTAATGCTCTTTTTCGCCTCCTACACACTTTTTCGTACAATGCGAATCTTTGCCATCGACTGATTGTATCGATTTCTCCTTTCTAGACACCTTTCTATTGAATTCAATTCCTAGACACTTTTTACCAATTTCCATTTTCTAGACACATTTTATAATGTGATGTGGGCCGTTGTAGTCACCACTTCATATATACATTTTACTACATAACGAATCTTTGCCATCGACTAATTGTATAGATGTCTCCTTTATAGGAAATCCATTTCCTAGACACATTTAATCCATTTCCATTTCCTAGACACATTTTATAGACTAATGTGGAAAGTCCTTTGCGTCTTCTACACACTTTTTAGTACAATGCGAATCTTTGCCATCGACTGTTTGTATCGATTTTTCCTTTCTATGAAATTCAATTCCTAGACACTTTTTACCGATTCCCATTTCCTAGACTCGTTTTCTAGTCTGGTGCGTGTTGTTATCGTCACCTCCTCCTACTAAACACTTTTTAATACAATACGAATCTTTGCCATCGACTAATTGTATCGGTGTGTCCTTTCTAGTCACTTTCCTACGAAGTCCACTGTCTCCACCGTTTTATATAAATACTCGTCTCGAACAAATTTCTCGGAAAATGTGACATCCTCGATGCCTAAACTTTTTTGCAATAGGGGATCATCGATGCACCATACACTTATTTTGAGAATTAGTATATTTAGTATTATAAAAATGTATAAGACGAACCATAATACCGGGCAGACAAATGTGTGGTGAATGTAAGACGTCTCGTCAAATAGAGCAATGCAGCTTTATTTACTTGTAGACGTTTTTCAATCATTCACACATGTGGATTGTATACATATCACAAGAGAACACACACCGATTGTTCAATATTTTTACATATTGCAATTTAACGTGTTTCTTT
>OY998186.1:12011276-12081276 GCA_963921935.1 Galeruca laticollis
AAAATTGAAGAGTTTTATCGTACTTAATCATCTCTTGTTTATATGCACAGCACATGTTTTACAAACGAGGCGTGCAAAAAGATGATTGCACAATATCCTCTTTACTTGTCATCTTAAAGGTAATGCGTACACCAATTTCGATGGTCAGGCGTAAATCTTTCAACACCTTCGGAATAACATATAAAATATTATTCCTTAAAAGAACAATAATAATATTGCTCTTTCAGGTACCCGAAAACGTCATATACTTTATTTAAAAAATAAATAAAGCTGACTCCGATCGAAATTATTTTATATAGGCGAATTACGCTTTATACTTTGAAGATAATCTGTAAAGTACGAAAAAAAACTTTCGAACCCCGAGCGAGCTTACGTATATATTGGAGATACGTGTCGCTCGCACATATGGTTAAAAAGTTGTAGTTTTCGTAATATTATCGTTATTTTTCATTCGAACTATCGAATATAACAAAATAACTACTTAATAGTTCGAGAATTGTAGAAACTATATTTCTACAAATACAGACTTGTCGTTTTTGAAGACGAACAAACACTGTAATGATCCTTCCGCAGGTTCACCTACGGAAACCTTGTTACGACTTTTACTTCCTCTAAATGATCAAGTTTGGTCATCTTTCCGAAGCATCGGCGACGTCGAAACGCCACCGCGATCAGTCCGAAGACCTCACTAAATCATTCAATCGGTAGTAGCGACGGGCGGTGTGTACAAAGGGCAGGGACGTAATCAACGCGAGCTTATGACTCGCGCTTACTGGGAATTCCTCGTTCATGGGGAACAATTGCAAGCCCCAATCCCTAGCACGAAGGAGGTTCAGCGGGTTACCCGGGCCGCTCGGCCAGGGAGGACACGCTGATTCCTTCAGTGTAGCGCGCGTGCGGCCCAGAACATCTAAGGGCATCACAGACCTGTTATTGCTCAATCTCGTGCGGCTAGAAGCCGCCTGTCCCTCTAAGAAGAATTGTTTGTACGCCGACAGTAAAAACCGCGTACGGCAAGAGCCGAAACTCAATACCGACGGGCCTTTGGGATGTCGAAATACGCCTAGTTAGCAGGCTAGAGTCTCGTTCGTTATCGGAATTAACCAGACAAATCGCTCCACCAACTAAGAACGGCCATGCACCACCACCCACCGAATCAAGAAAGAGCTCTCAATCTGTCAATCCTTCCGGTGTCCGGGCCTGGTGAGGTTTCCCGTGTTGAGTCAAATTAAGCCGCAGGCTCCACTCCTGGTGGTGCCCTTCCGTCAATTCCTTTAAGTTTCAGCTTTGCAACCATACTTCCCCCGGAACCCAAAAGCTTTGGTTTCCCGGAAGCTGCCCGCCGAGTCATCGGAGGAACGTCGGCGGATCGCTAGCTGGCATCGTTTATGGTTAGAACTAGGGCGGTATCTGATCGCCTTCGAACCTCTAACTTTCGTTCTTGATCAATGAAAGCGTTTTTGGCAAATGCTTTCGCTTCTGTCCGTCTTGCGACGATCCAAGAATTTCACCTCTAACGTCGCAATACGAATGCCCCCATCCGTTCCTATTAATCATTACCTCGGGGTTCCGAAAACCAACAAAATAGAACCGAGGTCCTATTCCATTATTCCATGCACACAGTATTCAGGCGAAATTTTGGCCTGCTTTAAGCACTCTAATTTGTTCAAAGTAAACGTGCCGGCCCACCTCGACACTCAGTCAAGAGCACCGCGGTGGGATTGAGTTGGGCCGCCCTTACGAGCTAAGCCCACCGGCAGGACGTCCCACGACACGCCAGTTAACACCGCGTACGATGAACCAGCGGCGTGGGACACAGATTCGACTACGAGCTTTTTAACCGCAACAACTTTAATATACGCTATTGGAGCTGGAATTACCGCGGCTGCTGGCACCAGACTTGCCCTCCAATTGATCCTCGTTAAAGGGTTTAGAGTGTACTCATTCCGATTACGGGGCCTCGGATGAGTCCCGTATCGTTATTTTTCGTCACTACCTCCCCGTGCCGGGAGTGGGTAATTTGCGCGCCTGCTGCCTTCCTTGGATGTGGTAGCCGTTTCTCAGGCTCCCTCTCCGGAATCGAACCCTGATTCCCCGTTACCCGTTACAACCATGGTAGGCGCAGAACCTACCATCGACAGTTGATAAGGCAGACATTTGAAAGATGCGTCGCCGGTGCGAGACCGTGCGATCAGCGAAAAGTTATTCAGAGTCACCAAATTGTACGATGACGAGCAAGCCCGCCACCGATTGGTTTTGATCTAATAAAAGCGCTCCTTCCGTCTCCGGTCGGAGCTCTGTTTGCATGTATTAGCTCTAGAATTACCACAGTTATCCAAGTAAATGTGGGTACGATCTAAGGAACCATAACTGATTTAATGAGCCTTTCGCGGTTTCACCTTAATTTGGCTTGTACTGAGACATGCATGGCTTAATCTTTGAGACAAGCATATGACTACTGGCAGGATCAACCAGGGAGCTGTTGTATATAGTGTACTATTTCTAGTATCGTTGAAAGATAACAACAAATATTAGATGATGCACACATACACATATTAGTCTCCTCAAGTTTTTAAAAAGACGTCAAAATGTGTATCACATCTATCGTATACATATATTATCTTTCTCGTTTGCGTGTTGTATGCGTATATTTGAAAATATACAATTTTCAACGCCACGCTTTACGGAAAAATTTTAATATGATATACAGAGGACTGCACATTTCATTCTCTATATATTATGTTAATACCGAATTGACTATTGTAATTTCAATTTTCTACCTTAATACTATATCGTGTTAGTTTACACGTTTTAGTTGAAGTAGATACTGTCATTATAATATATTACGCCGATCGGCTCAAAATTTCGACATTCTCTCGACCCTTCGCTAGATTGAAAGCGACATGGTATTCTCGAAAGAATCGTTTCGAATTTTTTTAATATTCTCGCTCGGATTGAAGAGAGTTATCGCAATATCTATTTACGTTCGTTGACCAATATTAGGACTAACGAAAAATACATTTTATTACAGACCGCATGTGAATCGCTTACGTTAAACGTTTGCTAAATTCGCGATCTCGCAATATAATATTATTGTGGAACATACGCACCACAAAAGAAACACGTTAAATTGCAATATGTAAAAATATTGAACAATCGGTGTGTGTTCTCTTGTGATATGTATACAATCCACATGTGTGAATGATTGAAAAACGTCTACAAGTAAATAAAGCTGCATTGCTCTATTTGACGAGACGTCTTACATTCACCACACATTTGTCTGCCCGGTATTATGGTTCGTCTTATACATTTTTATAATACTAAATATACTAATTCTCAAAATAAGTGTATGGTGCATCGATGATCCCCTATTGCAAAAAAGTTTAGGCATCGAGGATGTCACATTTTCCGAGAAATTTGTTCGAGACGAGTATTTATATAAAACGGTGGAGACAGTGGACTTCGTAGGAAAGTGACTAGAAAGGACACACCGATACAATTAGTCGATGGCAAAGATTCGTATTGTATTAAAAAGTGTTTAGTAGGAGGAGGTGACGATAACAACACGCACCAGACTAGAAAACGAGTCTAGGAAATGGGAATCGGTAAAAAGTGTCTAGGAATTGAATTTCATAGAAAGGAAAAATCGATACAAACAGTCGATGGCAAAGATTCGCATTGTACTAAAAAGTGTGTAGAAGACGCAAAGGACTTTCCACATTAGTCTATAAAATGTGTCTAGGAAATGGAAATGGATTAAATGTGTCTAGGAAGTGGATTTCCTATAAAGGAGACATCTATACAATTAGTCGATGGCAAAGATTCGTTATGTAGTAAAATGTATATATGAAGTGGTGACTACAACGGCCCACATCACATTATAAAATGTGTCTAGAAAATGGAAATTGGTAAAAAGTGTCTAGGAATTGAATTCAATAGAAAGGTGTCTAGAAAGGAGAAATCGATACAATCAGTCGATGGCAAAGATTCGCATTGTACTAAAAAGTGTGTAGAAGACGAAAAGGACTTTCCACATTAGTATATAAAATGTGTCTAGGAAATGGAAATGTATTAAATGTTTCTAAGAAGTGGATTCCCTAGAAAGGAGACATATTTACAATTAGTCGATGGCAAACATTCGTAGTATACTAAAATGTATATGTGAAGTGGTGGCTACAACGGCCCACATCAGATTAGAAAATGTGTCTAGGATATGTGAATCGGTGAAAAGGGCCTAGGAATTGGATTTCATGGAAAGGTGTCTAGAAAGGAGAAAGTTCCACATTAGTCCATAAAATGTGTCTAGGATATGTGAATCGGTGAAAAGGGCCTAGGAATTGGATTTCATGGAAAGGTGTCTAGAAAGGAGAAAGTTCCACATTAGTCCATAAAATGTGTCTAGGAAATGGAAATCGATTAAATGTGTCTAGGAAGAGGATTTCCTCTACTATTAGTCGATACCAAAGATTCGTAGTGTACTGAAAAGTGTATAGGAAGAGGTGAGTACAACGGCCCACATCAGATTATAAAATGTGCCTAGGAAGTGGGCTTCGTTGAAAAGTGCCTGGAAAGGAGATACCTATACAATCAGTCGATGGCAAAGATTCGCATTGTACGAAAAAGTGTGTAGGAGGCGAAAAAGAGCATTAGTCTCTAAAATGTGTCTAGGAATTGGGAATGAATTAAAAGTGTATGGGAAGTATAATCTTTGTATTGTATTAAAATGGTGTCTACAAATAGTGTTAGTTATATTTAAAAGCGTGGTATATCTATATAAAAACTGTATGGGAAATTTATTGATTTAAAGGTCTCTAGAAAGCCGAAGCGAAGTTTATTTAAGAAAGCGTAAATGTACATGCGAGGAGACTACAGCACCAACCTGTACACATATAGACGTAAATTTCATTAGTCGAAGGTGAAGATTCGTATTATATTATTATATTTAAAAGAGTCTAATTGCCCATTAAGTTTATTGAGAAGTGCCTGGGAAGAAGACGTAGATTTGTATTAAAAAGTGTATAGGAGTCGAGGAGTATTATGTTATGCGTCCGGTAACGTAATTGGAGACACAACAAGAATCTACGTATATAGAGGGTTTATTGCAATAACAGAACAAAAAAGTCTGGCTCTATAATCTAGGGATGCGCGAGTGGACTGGGTCGCTCACATATATTTAGGAACAGAAAATTTGTCTAAACGTAGAGCGAATGAAGTTGCGTCCGTTAAATAAAAAATTTTGGAAATTGTCCAGGTCAAAACGAAATTTGACCACTTATGGCTGTTTGGTGACAGTAAATGAAACAAAAAAAATATGTTCAATACTACAACGCACCATTTTCTTGTCAGTGTCGTTATACACACTTACCTTCGGATAGAGATTTCGCGCCGATAGAGAAGCTGCAAAAAATTATGTTGGCTCCTTAAACTTATTCTCTAGGAACACAATTTTGGAATAAAAGGATTTCTTATTTTTGAGCCCATTTTAGGGAACATATTAAAAACGAACATCATCATCACTGTCTTCATTTCGAATGTAAGACGAATTATCTCGCTATCTAAGCGTTATTATTTATACCAATAAATACATATATGAATGAATGCCGATGTTCTGGCAATTCCAGCTACCCCTTTGTTAGTCTGGAGAACGACGTAGCTCCTTGGTACGAGCGTTATCCAATTATTGTCATTTCAGTCTGCGTTGGGCATCGACGATACCTCCCCTTTTAAAACTTTTAGGCATCGAGGATGGACTTTTACGAAAATGTAGAAGGGCGTAAAGTGATTAAAGCAAAACTCCATTGGTGGTGACAGTTTTGGAGTTAGAGGATTTCTTAATTTTAACCCTGTCTTAGCAAACATGTAAGACGACCTTATCTTGATGTCTCAAGTATTTATGTTTATATATATATATGAATGAATGCCGATGGTCTGGCTATTCCGGCTACCCCTTCGTTAGTCTGGAGAACGGCGTAGCCCCTTCCTACGAGCGCATTATCCAATTATTGTCGTATGATAAAGTTACTTTGTCTCATGTAGAAAAATGTCCCGTCACAACTACAAAAACTGCTGCCCCCGAAACGTGCGTAATTTCGCTAATTTCAAACTTCATTTAAAATTAATGTTCTAACATCCAATTATTGTCGTATGAGAATGTTACTTTGTCTCATGTAGAAAAATATCACTCGACCGGTATGTATGTCCCTGAAAAGAGGCTTTAGGTTGTCACAACTACAAAAACTGCTGCCCCCGAAACGTGCGTAATTTCGCTAATTTCAAACTTCATTTAAAATTAATGTTCTAACATCCAATTATTGTCGTATGAGAATGTTACTTTGTCTCGTGTAGAAAAATATCACTCGACCGGTATGTATGTCCCTGAAAAGAGGCTTTAGGTTGTCACAACTACGAAAACTGCTGCTTCTGAAACGTGCGTAATTTCGCTAATTTCAAACTTCATTTAAAATTAATGTTCTAACATAAATAGAATCCACAAATTAAGGGTTGAAACAGTAAATTTTGATTTGAAATGACATTATGTTATTATAACAGTCTAATTTAACCTTTCAATTAATGGATTATAATTCCACAATTTCGTGTAGACATAAGTTATTGAATAAAAATAATTGATTTCCACACGAAATAAATTGATACTGAGATCTAATTAGAAGGATAATGATATTAAAAATTATTCTTTATTCATCAAAACATAGTTAGTTTGAGTGTAATAAGAGTAACGTTTATTTTATTGTATAATATATGTATATATAATAATTACATATTTTATTTACACATTATTTGCGAAAGGATTTTTACATTACAAACGATAACATATTTCTGAAATAATGACAAAAAGTATAGGTATCGAGGAGCACACTGCCCAAAGAATTCTAGGCATCGGGGATACCGCTATAGTATGCAAAGTTGTGTCGAAGAAATGTTGATGTCATACATAAATAAAAATTATATTGTGGTTCTGAAAAGAACCGTTTGCTTGTTGTTGTACGAGTAAATAAATGGTCGACTCAAAAGTGAAATTATTTAGAACTTGTGTATTTGGTCACTGCTTTAGTTCCTTCACTGACGGCGTGCTTCGCTAATTCACCTGGAAGTAATAATCTTACGGCAGTTTGAATTTCTCTACTTGTAATTGTTGAACGTTTATTATAATGAGCTAATCTGGACGCTTCGGCGGCAATACGTTCAAAAATATCATTAACAAAACTGTTCATTATACTCATGGCTTTACTGGAAATACCGGTGTCAGGATGGACTTGTTTCAATACTTTGTAAATGTAAATGGCATAACTCTCCTTCCTCCTCCTCTTCTTCTTTTTGTCAGTTTTTGATATATTCTTTTGAGCCTTACCAGCCTTTTTGGCTGCTTTTCCGCTAGCTTTTGGTGGCATTTTTCTTGGAAAACACTAAAATAACGTAACTTATCTTTTAAAATACAGACAGAAACTAAAAAATGAGCACACACACACACACACGCGCGCGTGAGAAAACCCGTCCCACTAAGCATCAACCCCCGGACTAGGTCCGCGGGTGGGTGCGAAGTAGAACTTCCATCCACCCCCTGTCATTCCGACAGGACCTCATCGTAGCTCGCGTTTCGCGTATTCTCCCTCACCTTTCTCTAATTCTGTGAAAGGTTCCAGGAGGTCTCCATATCCTTTCGAAGGGGCAGCTCTGGTGGCTATACTCCCTTGTCCTTTCGCGGTTGTTTGGTCGTCGTCGAAATGTGTGTGTGTGATCGCTGCCTCAGCCGTAACTTCCCTTGCCTGCTTCGGCGAGGAATGCCCTAAGCTGAGTGGTCCATCGCCTTCTTTATAGCTGTCCCCGATGTGTAAATCGGCGCTTACCTGATGCAGCAGCGCGGACTTACCGTGTCGGGGGGATTCATCTCTTCTTACTTCTTTTCCCCGGGATTTTTTTGTGTTTTTTGTGTTTTTTTGGTGTGCAGGCGATTTCTCGCCTGCACGGTTTTTTTTTTTTTTTTTTTTTTATTTATTTTTTTTGTGTAAAGGCTTTCGCCTTTACGGTTTTTGGGTTTTTTGGGTTTTTTTGGGTGGGGATCTTCATGCCTAGTCTTCAATTTGCTTTCTTGGTCTCTTGTGTTTCCTGTAGTCTTCTTTCTTGTAGCTTGTTAGGTCCCTCAGTTCCACATTTGGATGTGTTTTCAGCTCTTCAAGGAGTTTCCTCGCTCTTTCGTCCATTAGTTCCAGTACTTTCTCTACCTTTGTTTCTTCGTATATGTCTACGTTCCTTTTCCTCCATGGGGCGCTTGTTGCTTGTCTCAGCGTTATGTTCTGTTGCGCTTGTAGTTTTTGTCGGTTTGTTTCACAGGTGTGTCCCCAAGCGACTGAGACGTATGTGATGATTGGGATTATAATACTCCTTATAAATCTCAACTTGGTCTTTAAGTTTAGCTTGCTTCTCCTGCATAACAGTCCTGCGAGTCTTGCCCTGGTTTGCTTCGTTTTGTCTATGATGTTGTTTACGTGTGGGGTGAAAGTTAGTCCCTGGTCCATCGTTACTCCTAGGTACTTTACTTTTTCCGCCCACTCGATTTCTTCGCCATCAATTTCTATTTTCTCTTCTGGTCGCCGATGAGTTCTTTTCTTCGTGAACATAACCGCTTGTGTTTTTTCGCTGTTTATCTTTATCTTCCATGTTTTGCTCCATTCGTCGATTTCGTTTGCTGCTGTTTGTAGTCTATTTGTAATATTTTTCTCTTTCACGCATCTCGTGGCTATGGCAGTGTCGTCGGCGTAAAGTGCGTACATGGTGTTGTCTATTTTTGGTATGTCTGCTGTGTATAAGTTGTATAGCATAGGGGATAGTACTGCTCCTTGCGGTACCCCC
This sequence comes from Galeruca laticollis, assembly GCA_963921935.1. NCBI lineage: Eukaryota > Metazoa > Arthropoda > Insecta > Coleoptera > Chrysomelidae > Galeruca > Galeruca laticollis. Next base: position 12,020,142 of record OY998186.1, read on the forward strand.
GCTTCCTGATGGCCTACTTCCGATCTTTCGTTTGCTACCTTCACATGGAACTTTCTCTCTTTGAGATAGCTGTTCAGGAGTTTTATCAGAGGTTTGGAATATCCTGCCTCTTTGATCTTGTACAGTAGTCCTTCGTGCCATACCCGGTCGAAGGCTTTACTTATATCAAGGAAGATAGCTCCCGTTGATTGCTTCTGGTTAAAACCTTGAGTTGTGTATTCCACAAGTCTCAAGATTTGTTGTTCGGTGCTGTGCTCCTTTCTGAATCCGAACTGTTCGTCGGGTATTACGTTCAGTGTTCTTGTTTGTTCGTTCAGTATCTTCAGTATTATTCTTTCAGCTATTTTGCTCATTGCTGGTAGCAAACTAATTGGTCTATAATTTTGCGGAAACGTTGGGTTTTTTCCGGATTTCCTCAGCATGATGATTTCTGCGTGTTTCCATCTTGTCGGGAAGTGTCTCGTCCTTAACATGCCATTTATGATGTTGGTTAGGTATGTGATACCTTTGTTCGGCATGTTTTTCAACGCTCTGTTTGATATTCCGTCTTTTCCGGGTGCCTTCCTCTTGGATGTCAGTCTTAGCAGTTCTTTTACTTCTAGAGGAGTTGCGAACCCTAGATGTTCGTGCTCCTCCCCCTCTAGGTATTGGGCAATGCTTTCTTCTACCATGTCTGAGAAATCCATGTCCTCGTCTGGGTGTTCGTTCAGCTGAAACTGTGTTTCTAGTGAGTTTTTCAACGCTTCCGCTTTGTCTTTTTCTGTATAGGCCATCCCGTTGGTTCCGTGTATTGGTGGCATTGGTTTCCTATCTTCTCGTAGAACTTTTGCTATGTTCCAAATCCCCGGTTTTTGCGGGTCTAATTCGTTGATTATCTTGTTCCATTCGTCGCTCCTATGTTCCCTTAGTTTTTCTTGTATTTCTACTTTCATTTCCGCGACTCTGATTAGGTCGTCGGGGTTTCGTATTCCAGGTGCTCTTCTCTTGATTCTATTTCTTTCCCTGATCAAATTTCTTAGGTCGTCATCTATGTTTTTGAACCTTCCGTATTTGTCTGCTACGGATGTCGTGGTACTCCTTTCTAACGCTTCTGTTAGTGCTTCTTCGAAGAAACAGACTTGCTCTTCCAGTACTTCAGCGTTATTGATTTCTACTATTGGTCCTATGACTTGTCCTGCTATTCTTCTGAATTTTGTCCAATTCGTTTTCTTCTTCATCCTTTCTGGTGGTCTTGGTCCTTCTCCTACCGTGAGGACGATTGGCTCGTGTGCGTCGCCCCCTTCGGATGTTTGGATGTCTGTCGGTACCGCTATGTCTTTCAACACAGCGATATCTAAGACGTCCGGTACTCCTACGTTGGGCGGGTAGTGCGTTGGTCTCCATGGTCCTATTGCTTGGTATGCTGGGTATTTTTCTATTATTTTTTCCAAGTTTTTTCCTTGTCTGTTTCTTCTGGTGCTGTACCACGCTGGGGACTTGGCATTTAGATCTCCTATTATTATGCCTTTTTTATCTTCTGGGAGTACCGCTAACACGTCTTCTTCGTGTATAGTGGTTTCAGGTCTTACGTATGCGGATATTATTCTAATATCTCCGTTTATAGTTTTGATTACTACTATCGTTGCTTCCATAGTTAGTAAATAGTCCGGTGTGTTTACTTGGTATTGGCACAGCTCTTTTTTCACTAAGATCGCTGTGCCGCCGGATTGTCCATTTATGTCGTTTCTATAAACGTTGTAGCCTGGCCAGGTGAATCTGTGGTGATCCCCAGGTAGTTTTGTTTCTTGGAGTGCGAAGATGTCGAAATCCTCTTCCTCCAATATTACTCCCATTGTGTTTTGGTTTGTTCTTAGTCCTCCTGTGTTCCACGATCCTATTTTTAATTGATGGGGAAGGTTGTCTGGCATTACTTAGCTTGTTGTGTAAGTAATGTTGTCAAGAGCATTTGCATAGACTGCAGCATGCTCAGGATATCAGCGTTTGGCGCGGCACTCGGGGTGGGTGCCTTCTTCGCCTCTACGGGTGTTTTCTTTGTTGCCTGCGCGTAGCTGGTTCCTGGGGCTACTACGCTAGGTTTTGTCGTTGTTTTCCTCTCCGCCTTCTTCGGGTTTTTCGGACACCCCCTGTAGTTGGCGGGGTGGTCGCCTTGGCAGTTTTGGCACTTGGGCTTCTCTGCTTGTCCTAGGCTGCAGTCCGCTGCCCTGTGTCCTCCTGCGCATTTTACGCAGTGCAAATCCATGTTGCACGTTTTACGGGCAATAGTTTTTATAGTTGATATTAAATTCATAATAATGTTAATACAAATAGTAAATATGTAATTTTCTATTAAATTATATAAAACATTTAGTGAAGACTAGTAATTGTGAAATAAATTCATAATTAGTGATAACTTTGTATAAACATTTAAGGGTTTTATACGTAAATATTTTCTTTTTATATTATTTATAATCGAATGATTATTATCCGAACGAAACGAGAATTTCAACTCTTTGATATAAACATTTAAAAGTGTTTTATACATAAATATATTCTTTTTATAATCCAGACTTTTTTCAATAGTAAATTTACGCACGTTTCATGGGTAGCAGTTTTTGTAGTTGTACATGAATTCTATTTTTTTGGGATATACCATTAGATTATTCTTTATTTTTATATATCCTAATAGAAATTCCTAAGCTTTGTAAATTTTGAAAGAGAAAGAAAAAATGTTCAAACAATTATCGTCGTCCTCTTCCGATCATAGACTCTTTTTTATCAGTTCGTCATTACTAGGTCCTCTCCTTTGACATTTATTTTTGAAAGAAATATCTTCGATAAGTGTATTCTTTTTAGCAAGTAAATTCTCGATACTTGGACTTTTTTCCGATAACGGAATTACGCACGTTTCACTGGCAGTAGTTTTTGTAATTGTTACAAAATGCATATTAATGTTATTACAACTAGTAAATATGTAATTTTCTATTCAATTATATAAAACATTTAGTGAAGTTTAGTAATTGTAAAATACATTCATAATTAGTGATAACTTTGTATTATTAATGTTAAAACAAATAGTAAATATGAAATTGTTTATGAAATTATATAAAATATTAAGTGAAAACTAGTAATTATAAAATAAGTTCATGATTAAACATAACTTTATATAGACATTTAAAAGTGTTTTATACATAAATAATTTCTTTTTATAATTCAGACTTTTTTCAATAGTAAAATTACGCACATTTCATGGGCAGCAGTTTTTGTAGTTATATTTATATTCTGTTTTTCTGGGTTATACCATTAGATTATTCTTTATTTTTATATATCCTAATTGAAATTACTAAACTTTACAATTTTTAAAAGAAGACGAAAAAGATGATCAAACAATTGACGTCGTCCTCCTCTAATCATAGACTCTTTTTTATCAGTTCGCTATTACTAAGCACTCTCCTTTGACATTTATTTTTGAAAGAAATATCTTCAATAAGTGTATTCTTTTTAGCAAGGAAATTCTTGATACCTGGACTTTTTTCCGATAGCGGAATTACGCACGTTTCACTGGCAGTAGTTTTTGTAATTATTACAAAATTTATATTAATGTTAATACAAATAGTAAATATGTAATTTTCAATCCAATATATAAAACATTTAGTGAAGTTTAGTAATTGTAAAATAAATTCATAATTAGTGATAACTTTGTATTATTAATGTTAAAACAAATAGTAAATATGAAATTGTTTATGAAATTATATAAAATATTAAGTGAAAACTAGTAATTATAAAATAAGTTCATGATTAAAGATAACTTTATATAAACATTTAAAAGTGTTTTATACATAAATAATTTCTTTTTATAATTCAGACTTTTTCCAATAGTAAAATTACGCACATTTCATGGGCAGCAGTTTTTGTAGTTGTATCTATAATCTGTTTTTCTGGGTTATACCGTTAAATTATTCTTTATTTTTATATTTCCAAATTGAAATTCCTAAACTTTACTATTTTTAAAAGAAAAAGAGAAAAATGGTCAAACAATTGTCGTCCTCTTCCAATCATAGACTCTTTTTTATCAGTTCGTCATTACTAAGCCCTCTCCATTGACATTTATTTTTGAAATAAATATCTTCGATAAGTGTACTCTTTTTTCCAAACTATTTTCAACAGTAAATTTATGCACGTTTCATGGGCAGCAGTTTTTATAGTTATATCCAAATTTTGTTTTTCAGGATTATACCAATAGATTATTCTTTATTTTTATATTTCCTAATTGAAATTCCTAAACTTTGCTATTTTTAAAAGAAAAAGAAAAAAATGGTCAAACAATTGTCGTCCTCTTCCAATCATAGACTCTTTTTTCTTAGTTCGTCTTTACTAAGCCCTCTCCTTTGACATTTATTTTTGAAAAAGATATTTTCGATAGGTGTACTCTTTTCAACAGGGAAATTCTGGATACCTGGACTTTTTTCCAATAACAAAATTACGCACGTTTCTCGGCCAGTAGTTTTTGTAGGGGTTACAACATTCATATTAATGTGAATACAAATAGTAAATATGAAATTGTTTATGAAATAATATAAAATATTTAGTGAAGATTAGTAATTATAAAATAAGTTCATGATTAAAGATAACTTTATATAAACATTTAAGAGTGTTTTATACATAAATATATTGTTTTTATATTATTTATAATCAAATGATTATTATCCGAACGAAAAGAGAATTTTAACTCTTTGATATAAACATTTAAAAGTATTTTATACATAAATATATTCTTTTTATAAGCCAGACTTTTTTCAATAGTAAAATTACGCACATCTCATGGGCAGCAGTTTTTGTAGTTGTATCTAAATTCTGTTTTTCTGGGTTATACCATTAGATTATTCTTTATTTTCATATATCAATAAACATTTAAGTGTTTTATACATAAATATATTCTTTTTATAAGCCAGACTTTTTTCAATAGTAAATTTACGCACATTTCATGGGCAGCAGTTTTTGTAGTTGTATCCATATTCTGTTTTTCTGGGTTATACCATTAGATTATTCTTTATTTTTATATATCCTAATTGAAATTACTAAACTTTAGAATTTTTAAAAGAAAAAAATGGTCAAACAATTGTGGTCGTTCTTCTCCAATCATAGACTCTTTTTTTATCAGTTCGTCATTACTAAGCCCTCTCCTTTGACTTTTATTTTTGAAATAAATATCTTCGATAGGTGTACTCTTTTCAACAGGAAAATTCTCGATATCTGGACTTTTTTCAAATAACGAAATTACGCACGTTTCACGGACAGTAATTTTTGTAATGGTTACATCATTCATATTAATGTTAATACAAATAGTAAATATGAAATTGTTCATGAAATTATATAAAATATTTAGTGAAAACTAGTAATTATAAAATAAATTCATAATTAAAGATAACTTTATATAAGCATTTAAGAGTGTTTTATACATAAATATGTTCTTTTTATATTATTTATAATCAAATGATTATTATCCGAACGGAATGAGGATTTTAACTCTTTGATTTAAACATTTAAACATATTTTATACATAATTAAATTCTCTTTATAATTCAGACTTTTTTTAATAGTAAAATTACGCACGTTTCATAGGCAGCAGTTTTTGTAGTTGTATCAAATTTTGTTTTTCAGAATTATACCAATTGATTATTCTTTATTTTTATATATCCTAATTGAAATTCCTAAATTTTGCTATTTTTAAAAGAAAAAGAAAAAAATAGTAAAACAATTGTCGTCCTCTTCCAATCATAGACTCTTTTTTATCAGTTCGTCATTACTAAACCCTCTCCTTTGACATTTATTTTTGAAAGAAATATCTTCGATAAGTGTACTCTTTTCTCCAGACTATTTTCAACAATAAAACTACGCACGTTTCATGACCAGCAATTTTTATGGTTGTATCAAAATTTTATTTTTCGGGATTATACCAATAGATTATTCTTTATTTTTATATATCCAATATATTACGATTTTGAAAAAAAAAAATAAATTTTTCAAAATTTTCATAAATAGGAGTAGTGTTAAAAAACACTCTTTTGTTTTTGGCTTCTGTAAAACGTGCGTCACTAAAAGTGCGCAATTTTACTTCTGCTGCGTAGGCGTAGTTATCGTATGTTCGGAGCTTCGAAATATGAACCTCTCAGCTCGAGCCTCCTACTACTCCTCCTAAAAAATGAGCACACACACACCAGTCCAAACCCGCCCCTTCCAGGATACATCCCTCTTTGTTTTATATATGTATTTTAAGATTTTTTTTTTTTTTTTTTTTTTTTTTTTTTTTTTTTTTTTTTTTTTTTTTTTTTTTTTTTTTTTTTTTTGGTAGAGAGCGATGTATCCCGGGAAGAGCTTCCATCCACCCCCCATCTCATCCGATGGGGCCTCAGTCTGCTCTGCTGACGTTGCTCAACCATTCTCTTCCTTGGGTTTTGCATGGAAGAGTCTGGCTGTCTTCTTTTCTTCAGGGTAGTGCATGCACTTTACTCCTTCTGCCTTCTGTTCTTGACGTTCGCGTTGGGTGTGTGTGTTTCGCAGCCTCTAGAAGGGGCAAATCCTTAGCCGGCTTACTACGACTAAAGACGACCTTAAAGAGTGGATCCACTTGCTAAAGCTGTCCCTAATCGAGATCCTGCCGATCTTTTCATGGGATCAGCAGGCCCTCTCTTAGGTGGTCCCTCTTCTTTCTTTCTTCTTGTTCTTCTACGTGTCTTCACTGCTGTTCGTGGTCCAGCTGTTTTCTTGGCCGTGGATGCCTGGCGTAGTCTTCTCTGGTGTAATCGGTCAACTCCCTCATCTGGACGTTGGGGTGGGTCCTCATTGCTTCGAATCTTCTTCTGGCTTTTTCTTCCATCATCTCTTGGATCGTCCTCTGGTCTAGCTCTCTGTGGATCTGCAGGTTCCTGATGTACCATGGGGCACCTAGGGCTTGTCTCAGGCTGATATTCTGCTGGGCTTCTAACTTCTTTTTGTATGTCTTGGCGGTGTACCCCCATGCCGTGGATGCGTACAGCATGATTGGTATCAGGATGGCTCTGATGAGGTGGATCTTCGTCTTCAGCTCCAACTTGGATCTTCTTCCGATGAGTCCTCCTAGTCGTCCTCTTGCTTTCCTGGTCTTGTCCACGACATAATCCACGTGGTCCTTGAACGTCAGCCCTCGATCTAGGATGACTCCTAGGTACTTCGCCTTGTTGGTCCATCTGATTTCGTTTCCTGCGATGTCCAGGTTGTCTTCTGGCGTCTTCCTCGTCTTCCTGAAGTAGACTGCTTGTGTCTTCTCTGAGTTGAGTTCGATCCTCCATGTCGTACACCAGTCGTCGATTCTGTCCACGGCTTCTTGAAGTCTTCTTGTCACCATCTCTGGTTGGGTGCTCCTTGTTGCGATGGCGGTGTCGTCTGCGTAGAGGGTCATCATGGTGTTGTCCGTCTTGGGGATGTCTGCGGTGTAGATGGTGTAGAGTACCGGTGATAGGACTGCTCCTTGCGGGACTCCGGCTTCCATCATTCCTAGTTCGGACCTGGTCTTCTTGATCTTGATCCGGAATCTTCTGTTCTTCAGATAGCTTCTTAGTAGTTTCGTTAGGGCTCTCGAGTATCCTGCTTCTCTCATCTTGAATATCAGGCCTTCTTGCCAGACTCGGTCGAAGGCTTTGCTGACATCCAAGAAGATGGCTCCTGTTGATTGGTTCCTGTTGAATCCTTGGGTGGTGTATTCTACCATCTTCAGTACTTGGTCTTCGGCGCTTCGTTCCTTCCTGAATCCGAACTGTTCTTCTGGCAGTATCCCTATGGCTTCTGTTTCTTCTCCTAGTTTCTTCATGATGACTCTCTCGGCTATCTTGCTCATCGCTGGGAGGAGGTGGATGGGCCTGTAGTTCTGTGGAAACTTCGGGTCCTTTTCGCTCTTCTTTATCATGATCGTCTCCGCTTCCTTCCATCCTTCTGGGTAGTGTTTGGTCCTTAGTATTCCGTTGATGATGGCCGTCAGGAATACCACTCCTCGTCTTGGTAGGTTTTTCAGGGCGTTGTTGGTGATGCCATCTTTCCCTGGTGCCTTCTTCCTGTTGCTGGTCCGGATGATGTAGCCTACTTCCTCAGGGGTAGTGTAGCCTAGGTTTCCGTTGTCGTCGTCTTCTTCTTCATCTTGGTTTCGGACGTCCTCTTCTACTCGGTCTTGGAAGTCCATGTCCGCGTCTGGGTGCTCGTTGAGGGTGAATTGGAGCTCCATGGTTCTTCTGAAGGCTTCTGCTTTTTCTTCCTCTGTGTGGGCTAGTCCGTTGTCTCCGTGTAGTGTTGGGATTTCTCTTCTGTCTTGTCTCAGGATCTTGGCGAGTTTCCACAGTCCAGGTTGGTTCGGGTCCAGTTCTTCTAGTTTTCTGTCCCAGTCGTTGGATCGGTGTATTTTCAGCTGCGTCTTGACCTCTTCGTTCAGCCTATTTGCTTCTCTCTTGTCTTCCGGGTCTCGTGTTCTGTTGGCTCTTCGTCTCACTCTGTTCTTCTCCCTGATGAGCTCTCTTAGATCGTCGTTGATGTTGGAGAACCTATTGTAATTTTCCACCATCCTCGTCGTCGTGCTGTCTTCCATTGCTTGCTGGATTGCTTCTTCCAGGTGTCTTTGTTGCTCTTCCAGTTCTGCTGCGTTGGTGATGAACGGTACCGGTCCTATCAGCTGGCCTGCTCTGCATTTGAACTTCTTCCAGTCTGTCTTTTTCGTCTCTCTTCCTGTGGTTCTCTCGCCTTCGCCCAGCGTTAGGATGACTGTCTCGTGTGCTGTTCCTCCTTCTCCGTTGGCTATTTCCCATTCTTCTGTGATGTCTTGAAGGATGGCAATGTCCAGTACTTCTGCTCGTCCTACCGCTGGTGTGTGCGTCGGTCCTGGTGGTCCTACGATGTGCAGCTCCGGTCTTCTATCTGCGATGTTCGTCAGCTGTCTTCCTGCTCGGTTCTGTCTCGTGCTGTTCCAGGCTCTGGATTTGGCGTTGAGGTCTCCCATCAGGACTCCTTGGTTGCCGGGTGGGAGGAGGACTTCGACGTCTTCTTCGTGGAGTTCGTCTTCTGGTCTCTTGTAGGCTGATACCACTCGTACCTCTCCGAATCTTGTTTGGACTGCGATGATTGTTGCTTCCATCGTCAGGAGGTCTGGTGTTGTTATTCTGTGGTGGTTCAGTCCGGTCTTCACTAGGATGGCTGTTCCTCCGCTTCTTCTGTTGTTGTCGTTTCTGTAGATGTTGTAGCTTGGCCACCTCATCTCGAATTCTTCTCCTGGTAGCTTGGTTTCTTGTAAGGCTAGTATGTCCAGGTCTTCTTCTTCCAGTATGGTTCCCATCAGGTTGACGTTGGTCCGTAGTCCTCCGCTGTTCCAGGTTCCTATCTTCATCTGGTGTGGTGCGTTAGGGTGTGGATCCATTAACGGTTCATCAGACTTTGGAAGATGTTCTGCATCTGCTGCATGTGGGATGAGAAGAGCTTCATAGCCTCGAACATGTCTGGCTGTTGTTCAGTGGGTGCTGTCTTCTTTGCTACGTTGGCGTAGCTTGTTCCTGCTCTCCTCGTGGCAGTGGGTTGGTTGGCGGTCGTCTTCTGTGTAGTGGCTGGTGGGGCTGCTGTCGTCTTGGTGGTGGTCATCTTTTTCTTTGGTGCTTTGGGACACCCTCGGTAATTGGCTGGATGTTCACCGTCGCAGTTGGCACAGGTTGCTGGGCTGTTCCTTGGTCGTTCGCACTCTCCGGATCTGTGGCTTCCTCCGCATCTGACACATCTTGTGTCCATGTGGCAGGTTGACTGTCCGTGGTGGTAGTTCTGGCAGTTGTAGCACTGCGTTGGTCCATTTGCTTTCTTTGGGGCTTCTTTTCGTACCTTGGCGCTGAGGACGAATTCCACCTTCTTCATTTTTTCGCTGTCTTCTTTGGCGTAGTCCACCATGAAGATCGGCAGTCTTTTCTTTTCCCCGAACCTTGAGTGCAGCTGCGTGATCCTCTTGACCTGGATCCCTTGGTTTTGTAGGTCTTCTTTGATATCTTCGATATCTTCATCTGGGGAGAGTCCTTTGAAGACGACCTTCGCTGTCTTCTCTTCTGGGTCAGTGAACGTGTACCAGTTCACTTCTTGTCCTTTGAGCTCCTCCAGGTATCGGGTCATCTTCCGGTATTCTTCGATTGAGTCCAGGGTGATCTTCACTCCATTTCTTTCGGTGTAGGTGTATCTCACCTGGATACCTCTGGCTTGTGCTTCTTTCCGGATCCTCGGGAAGTCCTTCGTCGTCTTGATGAAGACCGGGGGTGGTCTCTTCGATTTTGGTTGGGTCGTCTTGGTCTCTGCTTGCCTCGTTGGAGCTGCTTCTTTTTCTTTTTCTCTTTCCTCTCTCCTTTCTTTCTTCTGCCTCCTCTGGATTGTTTTGAAGTCGTCTATAGTAGTCTCCATTGCTTCCATTGCGTCGAATGAATCTTCTTCTGGGCTGCTAGGTCCTGCTGGTTTTTGGCTGCTTGGTCCTGCTGTCTTCTGGCTTCGGTCTCTCGGGCTTCTGCTTCTCTCTCGCAGTTGGGTCATCAGTTGGACTTGGAATCTTCTTGTTTCCTCCTGAAATCGCTTGGCTTCCTCTTGAAATTGGTGGGCTTCTTTCCTGGCTTCGGAAAGTTCCTTCGTCAGGGCGTCGATCGTCTGTTGCAGGTACTCGTTTGTCCTCTTCAGTTTCTGGTTCTCTTCCTCGATTTCCAGTGTCCTCTTTTTCCTCTCCAGTGAGGATTGACGTTTGGGATCTCCCATCTTGGCTGCCTCCTGTTCCTCCGCAGGTGCTGAAAAATATTTATCTATTAATAACTTACCTTCTGGTGTCTTCTCTTCAATTTCTTCCTTATTTCCAATGGTCTCTCTCTTCAGTTCCTTTAATCTTCGTTGCTGAAATATATTTAGAATTTTTAGTGTTAAAAAACACTATTTCATAAATAATATATATATTGTGTTAAAACACAATATTGATTTCGCTTTTAACGTTTTTAATAAATGCGTTGAAAAACACAAACTTATTAAAACGTTCTTCGCAGACTTCACTATGCTTGCACAAAGTGATAAATATTATCGATTTCACTGAGCCTTATAAGAACACGTCTTTCCAGCTCGAGTGTCAGTCGAAAGATCATAAAAAATGAGCTGCGAAACGCACTTGTTTTATATCAAAGCCTATAATTTTAACAGGCTCCGCCCCTCTACGTTTGCGCGTTTGCTGTAACGGTATTGGTGGGGGGCTTTAATATAAATTCGTAGGTAGGACCAAAAACGAAAGTAGAGAGGAGTAGTAGGAGGCTCGAGCTGAGAGGTTCATATTTCGAAGCTCCGAACATACGATAACTACGCCTACGCAGCAGAAGTAAAATTGCGCACTTTTAGTGACGCACGTTTTACAGAAGCCAAAAACAAAAGAGTGTTTTTTAACACTACTCCTATTTATGAAAATTTTGAAAAATTTATTTTTTTTTTTCAAAATCGTAATATATTGGATGATATAAATATTTTTAATATTTTCAGGAATGACCAAAAAAAAGAAAAACGGCTGCAGCAACGGCAGCACCAGCAGCCTAGCCAACAAGGAGAAGCCACCAGTGCCGCCAATTGAGGAACAAGATGAAGATGATGACGAGGACCGCACGACAACGGACGAGGAATTCGAAGAGCTAGAGGACTACGCAGACAAGATGAAAGAAAGAGGCGACAAGTACCAAAAAAGATGGGTAGAAGAGAAGAAAAAACTACAGGAAGAGAAAGACAGAGTAAAACGCAGAGACAACGAGATAGACGGACTGCACATAGCAATGAAGAACCTAGAAGCAAAGATCAAGGAGATGGAAGAGAAGATGGAGAAAAACGAAAAGGACAGGAGCCAAAGCCCACTAGAAGGCAGCCGAAAGAAGGCCCAGAGGACGGAAAGCCACCAAACCGAAGAAGACGAGACCGAAAAGATGGATTTCATGGAAATGAAGTCCATCAAGACGATCCAGAGGGAGCAAAGAAGGGAAGCCAACGAAAGAAGGGAGAGAGAAGAGAACGACATGATGGAAGAAGCCATCCTCCAGAACCAGACGAAGACGATCAGGCCACCACCCGTCATACTACGGAGCACCCAGCACTGGGGGTCCGTACGTAAGGAAATGCAGGTAAGAAAAATTAAAACTAGGTTCATCACCATCCGAGAGAGGCTCGGAGTGAAGATCCCATGCGAAGGACCGGAGGACTTCAAGAAGCTGACGAAGTACCTGCAAGAAGAGAGGAGAGAAGTGGAATGGTACACCCACACACCACGGGACGAAAAGAAGGGAAAGCTCATCATCAGGGGATTGACGAACCAAGAGGACCTAGACGAACTCAAGGAGGAGATCCAAAAAGAGGGAGTCAAAATCGGAAGAGTAAGCCAAATGCACTCCAGATTCGGCGAGAAACGACCACTGCCCCTCTACGTAGTAGAGCTAGAAGAGAAAGAGAAGATCAACGCAAGAAAAATACTGCACATCCAGTACGTGAGGATAAAATGGGACGAACTTAGGAGAGGACAAGGACCAACACAGTGCTACAACTGCCAGGGATTCCACCATGGACAGACGACATGCAGAGTCAACACCAAATGCGTCAGATGCGGCGGACCACACCGATCCAACGACTGCACAAGACCGAGAGATGAGCCAGCCACCTGCGCGAACTGCAAGGGAGAACACCCGGCGAACTACAAGGGATGCCCACAAGTCCCGAACAGCAAGATGAAGAGGAAACCACAACCCCCAGCAACAACGAAGCCAGGAGTCAGCTACGCCCAAGCGACTACCAAGAAGACAACGACAACGGCCACCCCGAAGAAACAGGAGATTCTCGAACAGGTGACTAGGCTATTAGCTCAGCTAATAAACTAATCATTTTTTGTTTCAGAATCTCGAGAAGACCTGCCTAGGAGAAGGCTCGGCACATCCATAAAAAGATGAGCTGAGGTTTCAAATAGGTCAACAAAAACAAGTGGATCCACTCTGTAAGGTCGTCTTTAGTCGTATTAAGTCGGCTAAGGATTTGCCCCTTGCAGAGGCAGCGAAAAAACACACACATTAGAAGACACAGAAAGCGTAAAGACCGCCGAAGATATAGCCACAATCCTGAGGCTGCACGGCAAACAGATGACAGCACGACCCTAGCTACCAGCCATTTTGGCTAGGGTTGGGCGGTAACGCGACAAACGCAAACGACGACTGAGGACCCATCGGATGAGATGGGGGGTGGATGGAAGGTTCTTCCCGAGATGCAGCGCTCTTTGAGGGTTGCATTTTGGGAGGGACGGGCTCAGTACCGCGTGTGTGTGTGTGAACGAAAGTAGTAATTCGTGTCGTGTTGTTTCGAATAGACGAGAATATTAACATAACAAAATATCAAATATGTCAGGACGTGGTAAAGGCGGTAAAGTTAAGGGAAAGGCAAAGTCTCGCTCAAATCGTGCTGGATTACAATTTCCAGTAGGACGTATACACCGTTTGTTGAGAAAAGGAAATTATGCTGAAAGAGTTGGTGCTGGAGCTCCTGTATATCTGGCTGCGGTAATGGAATATTTGGCAGCCGAAGTATTAGAATTGGCAGGAAATGCTGCCCGTGACAATAAGAAGACCCGTATTATTCCTAGGCATTTACAATTAGCCATTAGAAACGACGAGGAATTGAATAAATTGTTGTCTGGAGTAACTATTGCACAAGGTGGTGTACTTCCAAATATTCAAGCTGTGCTTTTACCGAAAAAAACTGAAAAAAAGGCTTAATTTGATATTGAAAGTCATTCTTTCAAAGTATATACACCGGCCCTTTTTAGGGCCACAATTTTTTTTATGTGAAATTTATGAATTGCTACATAACTATATAAATAGAAAATATTTTTTATTTTTGAAGTTTTCGGATAACGTCTATATTTTCAATGAGACAAATTATACTATTAGAATATTGAAAACGAAACAATTATCGTCTATTAAGCGAGTATACCTAAATATCGAGAAAAGCCAGGTTGAATATAAAAAAAATAATGTCGATGGCTAGGAACTAGATGAAGAAAGTCTTGATTCAATATTAAAAAAGAAATTTAATAAAATGTATGCAACTGTCCTTTGAAAAGTTACATTTTTTTTTATTATTTTCAAATACAAATTATATACAAAATTTAATTATGCTCTCGTATGCGTGTTTGTCGAATTGTTGCGTATGTACTGACTTTTTTTTCATAATTAGGATAATATATTGTGGTTCTGAAAAGAACCGTTTTCTGCTTGTTCTTGTATGTATGATTCGGGAAAGCCTTTTTTTATTAATTTCCATCAAAAATTAACCACCAAAACCATATAAAGTTCGGCCTTGACGTTTCAAAGCGTAGACGACATCCATAGCTGTTACTGTTTTTCTTTTAGCATGTTCAGTGTATGTTACTGCGTCTCGGATAACGTTTTCCAAAAATACTTTCAAGACTCCACGAGTTTCTTCGTAAATTAATCCTGATATACGTTTTACTCCTCCACGTCTCGCCAATCTTCTGATGGCAGGTTTGGTGATTCCTTGGATGTTATCACGTAAAACTTTACGGTGTCGTTTTGCACCCCCCTTTCCTAATCCTTTACCGCCTTTTCCACGACCAGTCATTTTCTTCGGCTCTATAAAACTGTACAACCACTAACTCGAAGTGCTTTCAAAATACTAGTTTGAAATCCATTACGAACCCCGAGTTTTATTAACTTTCAAGCTCCGCCCATTTGAAATATACGCACCAATCACAGACGAGTTATGAGACGAGTCATACGTGATAAAAGGACTTCAAAAAATATTTTAATGTTAGTTTATGCGTGTGCGCGTTTGACTGTAGAAATATATTTACGTTGAGAGGAAAATGGCTCGTACCAAACAAACTGCTAGAAAATCAACTGGAGGAAAAGCACCTCGTAAACAATTAGCAACGAAAGCTGCTCGTAAAAGCGCGCCAGCTACTGGTGGTGTGAAAAAACCTCATCGTTATAGGCCAGGTACTGTTGCTCTTCGTGAAATAAGACGTTATCAAAAGAGTACTGAATTACTTATCAGAAAATTACCATTTCAACGATTAGTTCGTGAAATTGCACAGGATTTTAAAACAGATTTACGTTTCCAAAGTTCAGCCGTTATGGCTCTCCAGGAAGCTAGCGAAGCTTACTTAGTGGGTCTATTTGAAGACACCAATTTATGCGCTATTCATGCTAAGCGCGTGACTATCATGCCCAAGGATATCCAACTGGCTAGAAGAATTCGAGGTGAACGTGCCTAAGTATTTTGAAAAAATAATTATTTTTTAAATCTTCAAATCTAAAAACGGTTCTTTTCAGAACCACAAAATAAATTTATAATGAAGATGTAATTAAAAGAATAGTTATATAATTTATTCCGTATTCATCTTAACGTAGATAGTGTGAATGTAATGAGAATAATGGCGAATGTATTGCATTAACCGTTTGAGTTATATATTTGATATACATGTTATTCCGAAAGTGTACTTTTATAACGTAAACGATACTATATAATAATAAAAAGTCTAGCCATCCAGTACACTACTGTAGAAAAAAGTTTGACATCGAGGATACATGTGTCGAAACTGTCTGGGCATTGAGGATGTTACTATCGCTTGAAACATTTATAAATTATTGCGTCCAAATTGAAAAATATTTGTTTTCATAAATAAAAAAAAATTGTGGCCCTGAGAAGGGCCATTTGTTATTATTGTCGTTGTCCGATAATACTTTTAATACTATCGTTTCAAGGAAAAAATCCTTTTATTTCTTCTTTTTTGGAGAAGCGGCTTTTCTTGCTTTGGGGGAACTGCTAGTTGCTTTTGCAGTTTTTGGTTTAGGTGCTCTAGGTTTTTTCGTAGGACTGCCTTTATTGGATTTTTTGGCTTTTGTAGGATTCTTTGTTTTAATTTCGGTTGTGGCACTAGCTGCAATATTCGAAGTTATCGCTGTCCCTTTCGAAGATTTTTTATCGGTCTTTTTAGCTTTAACAACCTTTTTATCTGTCGCAGGTGCTGAAGTCTTTAAGGAGGCCGCAGTAACTTTTTTGCCTTTAACGGATTTCTTGACAATTTTAGATTTATCTCCAGCAATCGCGTTCCGTTTTGCGGCTATTGTTTTTTTGGGTTTACTAGTAATGGCAGTTTTCTTCTTTTTCTCACTTGGGCTCGGTTTGGCAGATCCACCTGTCGAAGTAGCCGATGCCAACTTGAACGATCCTGAAGCTCCTTTGCCTTTAGTCTGTACTAAAGAGCCTGAAACAACGGATGCTTTCAAATATTTCTTGATAAATGGCGCTACTTTTTCTGCATCAACTTTATAATTGGCTGCAATGTATTTCTTAATTGCTTGGAGAGATGAACCTCCGCGTTCCTTCAGACCTTTAATGGCGTTGTTTACCATCTCTGAAGTTGGTGGATGCGATGGTTTGGTTCTAGGATTTTTAGCTTTCTTTTCCTTTTTAAGTGGAGATGATGAAGCCTGCGGAGAATTGGATGCAGACGTTGCTGATGCTACTGAAGTCAGATTTTCTGTATCCGCCATGTCGTCGTCGATTTCAATAAATGTACACACAAATAAGAATAGATCTCGCTTAACAGCTTATACGTATAAGACTATTTATTTTCTACGTGCAATCATGTTTGCAGGGGGGTGTGTTTTTACTTGCACTATGTGTAAATTGTTCGCAAGGGGGAGTGTCATTTTTACCCCTTTGGGTTTCCTGTTTACGCGGCGATACGTCGAGGCGCGTCTCATTTAGGTCTGAGACCTCGGCGTATGACGATGCGCTTAGATCGTCCGCGATTAGAAATTCATCGCTAAAAGACATTTTATTAAGTTCGTCCTAGCGCTGTGATGAATTTCTAGAAAAATCACTTTCCGCACTTTCTAGCTATCGAGCTACACTTCCCTGACTTATTCTATAAAAAATCTTTACTCCTATTTATTTATTGTCTATTAACATATAGTTTATTTAATATGTTAAAATCGCGGTTTCCGCTATTTAGCAACACTTAGTCTATTTAATTGATTTATTGGTGGATGCGCTTTGGTGAAGGCGCTAAATTCAGCTCGTGAATTTATTTATCCTTACTGCGTTATTGATTAGAAGCACTTAGTGTCATTTATTGATTTATGGTGGATGCGCCTTGGCGAAGGCGATCACTTTGAAAATTTGTTAGTGAATTACTCCTATTTACTACACTATCTATCCTCACCAAGTTATTGTTTAAGAAACTCGTATCAAGTGGTTTCTGATCCTTCACTTAACTTTCCGTTTGAGAAATACGTATTAAATGATTTCTGTTCCTTTGTATTTAAGAAATACGTATTAAGTGATTTCTGTTCCTTTAACTATTTAGAATCACTAAGTTTATTTAAACTATTCACTTCACAAACACTGTCCAAAGAAATACTTATGAAATGATTTCTGTTCCTTTAAGAAATACGTATTAAGTGATTTCTGTTCCTTTAACTATTTAGAATCACTAAGTTTATTTAAACCATTCACTTCACAAACACTGTCCAAAGAAATACTTATGAAATGATTTCTGTTCCTTTAAGAAATACGTATTAAGTGATTTCTGTTCCTTTAACTATTTAGAATCACTTAGTTTATTTTAAACTATTTCACTTCACAAGTAATCGTCCAAAGAAATACTTATTAAATGATTTCTGCTTCCTTTACGAATAATGTTTTAAAGAAATACTTATTAAATGATTTCTGTTTTTCCCACTTATTTAGAAGCACTTAGTTTTGTTCAACTTGTTCACTTCCTATTTCTGAAATGGGCGAAGTAGGTTCTTTTAATAAAAGGCACTTTCAAGTTTATTATTAAAAGACCTGGTGAAGTTCGATCTCTGAATATTCTGAGTTTCCAGTCGTGGCGTGGCTTCTAGTAATGTAGAAGAGGTTTGTGGAGAAGTGATATTTCGTTCAGGAAAGCAAGCTTTTGATCTTAGTTGAATCCGTTGCTAGTACCAGCTATCAGCCTAGTCGGCGGGTTACGGGCCCTGTGACTGTGTGGTGATAATTGCTGTACTGTATGCCTGGTCAACTAATAGATCAGCTTACTGAGCCTTCACTACTAATTCACTATTCACCACTTTCCACTATTCACTGCTTGGCTTCATTTCTGGGTTTTCTGCTGGGCTTTTCTATTTCGACTTCCTTCATTGACTTCTGGTTTCCGACTCTCAGAGAACTGAATCGTTCTCTTATTTATATTAAAATATTAAATGATAACTACGTAGTTTATTGGATTTATTGCTTCTCGAACTTTCTAGATTGATTAATTAAATTGTTGCGTATTTTAATTTTTATTCTCGATATTTTTAGAATTTTTCGGTGAGGACACGCCTTCGGACTGGTGATATCCCCCCGCTTTGAAGATCGAACTCACGCGGCTGAGATTTATTTTCAAAACAAATTACAATATTTACAATATATAAAAAAATATGTACATGTCAATTATTCTTGAAAATTTGTACTAAAATCCTTATTTACAATTAATTTAATTTTCTTCTACAATGCCGTCGCTTTGTAGGTGGTGGCTTCCGTTCTGGCCTTTCAGATGGTGTGGTCATCCATTCTGGCCTCTTGGGTGATGTGGACTTTCGTTTTGGCCTCTCGGGTGCTGTTGACTTCCGATCCGGCCTCTCTGGTGATGTTGTCACCCTCTGGGGATGCATCTTCATCTGGGAATGCATTTCCATCATCTGGCCTCTCAGGTGATGCGGTTCTGATTTCCGTTCTGGCCTCTTGGATGGTGTTGACATCCATTTTGGCCTCTTGAGTGACGTCATCCATTCTGGCCTCTCGGGTGATGTAGACTTCCGTTTTGGCTTCTTGGATGTTCTTGACATCGTGGTCCTGGAGTGGAGTGGCCTCCGACTTCTTTCTGAGTAGACATCCTTCTCAGAGTAGGAGGACTGTTGTACCATTTCCTGGACTTCGGATTGAATTGTCTCCTGGACATCCTTCTTTGGGAAGGGGGGCAGTTGAACCATCTCTGGGACTTGGGTTGGAGTATCGTCCGATGACTCCTGGGCCTCTACTTCTGACTCTACCTGGCTTGGGACAGGAACCTCGGTTGGTGTGGCCTCTGTCGTTGGTTGGATTCTGACGATCTCTGTTGCTTCGTGAATACTTGCGTGCTCTGACGCATCACGGATTTCAACCATTTCTGTCGTCGTGTGAATCTGAACGACCTCTACTGCCACTTGGGTTGGAATAACTTCGAATTGTTCCAGGGTTGAGGTTGATTCTGATTTTTCCCAAGGTAGGGTGGTTTCGTTTGCCCATCTTTGTCTCATGACTGGTTCTGGCTTCCTTCTTCTTTCTTGATTGTACCGAAGCCATGATTCCCCAACTGTAAGTTCTCTCTCGGGAGCTAACTCTTCCGGTTGTGGAGATCTTCTTTCTCGTTGATCTAGACCTGGTGGACATCCAGGATATCGTTCTATCTTCATCGGTTGGTATGTGGGCAAGCCTCGCCGGCTGGGTGGCTGTTGTTGACTACTAGGTCGATTTTGTTGTTGCCAGTTTGATGGCTGATGTTGACCACTTGGTCTATTTTGTTGTTGCCAGTTTGATGGCTGTTGTTGACGACTAGGTCGATTTTGTTGTTGCCAGTTTGATGGCTGTTGTTGACCACTAGATTGACAAGCGACCAATTTTTGTAGCGTTTGGGCTATTAAGGACAATGCGTCTTGCATTTGATTATTTGACAAAGGGGTGGTTCGGTCTTCCATCCGGTCGACTTTGCACTCTTTATCACGTTGGGCGCCATGTTTGCAGGGGGGTGTGTTTTTACTTGCACTATGTGTAAATTGTTCGCAAGGGGGAGTGTCATTTTTACCCCTTTGGGTTTCCTGTTTACGCGGCGATACGTCGAGGCGCGTCTCATTTAGGTCTGAGACCTCGGCGTATGACGATGCGCTTAGATCGTCCGCGATTAGAAATTCATCGCTAAAAGACATTTTATTAAGTTCGTCCTAGCGCTGTGATGAATTTCTAGAAAAATCACTTTCCGCACTTTCTTGCTATCGAGCTACACTTCCCTGACTTATTCTATAAAAATCTTTACTCCTATTTATTTATTGTCTATTAACATATAGTTTATTTAATATGTTAAAATCGCGGTTTCCGCTATTTAGCAACACTTAGTCTATTTAATTGATTTATTGGTGGATGCGCTTTGGTGAAGGCGCTAAATTCAGCTCGTGAATTTATTTATCCTTACTGCGTTATTGATTAGAAGCACTTAGTGTCATTTATTGATTTATGGTGGATGCGCCTTGGCGAAGGCGATCACTTTGAAAATTTGTTAGTGAATTACTCCTATTTACTACACTATCTATCCTCACCAAGTTATTGTTTAAGAAACTCGTATCAAGTGGTTTCTGATCCTTCACTTAACTTTCCGTTTGAGAAATACGTATTAAATGATTTCTGTTCCTTTGTATTTAAGAAATACGTATTAAGTGATTTCTGTTCCTTTAACTATTTAGAATCACTAAGTTTATTTAAACTATTCACTTCACAAACACTGTCCAAAGAAATACTTATGAAATGATTTCTGTTCCTTTAAGAAATACGTATTAAGTGATTTCTGTTCCTTTAACTATTTAGAATCACTAAGTTTATTTAAACCATTCACTTCACAAACACTGTCCAAAGAAATACTTATGAAATGATTTCTGTTCCTTTAAGAAATACGTATTAAGTGATTTCTGTTCCTTTAACTATTTAGAATCACTTAGTTTATTTTAAACTATTTCACTTCACAAGTAATCGTCCAAAGAAATACTTATTAAATGATTTCTGCTTCCTTTACGAATAATGTTTTAAAGAAATACTTATTAAATGATTTCTGTTTTTCCCACTTATTTAGAAGCACTTAGTTTTGTTCAACTTGTTCACTTCCTATTTCTGAAATGGGCGAAGTAGGTTCTTTTAATAAAAGGCACTTTCAAGTTTATTATTAAAAGACCTGGTGAAGTTCGATCTCTGAATATTCTGAGTTTCCAGTCGTGGCGTGGCTTCTAGTAATGTAGAAGAGGTTTGTGGAGAAGTGATATTTCGTTCAGGAAAGCAAGCTTTTGATCTTAGTTGAATCCGTTGCTAGTACCAGCTATCAGCCTAGTCGGCGGGTTACGGGCCCTGTGACTGTGTGGTGATAATTGCTGTACTGTATGCCTGGTCAACTAATAGATCAGCTTACTGAGCCTTCACTACTAATTCACTATTCACCACTTTCCACTATTCACTGCTTGGCTTCATTTCTGGGTTTTCTGCTGGGCTTTTCTATTTCGACTTCCTTCATTGACTTCTGGTTTCCGACTCTCAGAGAACTGAATCGTTCTCTTATTTATATTAAAATATTAAATGATAACTACGTAGTTTATTGGATTTATTGCTTCTCGAACTTTCTAGATTGATTAATTAAATTGTTGCGTATTTTAATTTTTATTCTCGATATTTTTAGAATTTTTCGGTGAGGACACGCCTTCGGACTGGTGATAATCATGTTCACAATCGAGGGAACTAGGGGGAGTGGCCTCAGGATTCCCTTTGGCCTCCTCGAGTGACTCGTTTATCGGTTCGGAGGAACCGCAGCTGTCCTTGACAACGAATTCCAATTGTCTTGAGAAAGACATTTTTTTGTTTCATAAATAAATATAATATATTATGTTCAATTAATTCTTTGCATCCAACTTCACACTTCCAAAGGTTCGGGATCAGAATTGAAACACAGTAAATGGAGTTTAAATCTGGCCGAACAGTTCGATTTCGTAGAGCTGGAGGATCAACAGTGCGCTTCGAAGTCGGGACTCAGACTGACTCGATCGGTGTTTGCCACCTCTATTTATACCCACCTGCGCCTGGTATGAGGCGCAGTGGCGAGTTCTTATTCGTAGGGGCGGAGCCTACGCAACTATGCACATGCGCGCTGGTGACACCCCCCCGCTTTGGAGATCGAACTGTAGGCCTTGTATTTATTAAATGAAATTAGTGTGTACAGAAAGGTATAAAAGAGTTAGAATATGTATGTATATAATAGAACATGAAGAGGTTTCTTCAGTTTTCCTCTTCTGTGTCCTCTTCCGAGGTGGCCTGGAGGTTTCTCTCGTCCTGTGGTGGAGTCTCTCTTCTGGGTGGGGCAGGTCTAATGTCGTCGACGTGGACTATGGATGTAGACCCGTCTGCTCTCTTTACTTCGTAGGTGTGCAGCCCCAGCACTTTGGCGATTGCAGATGGTCCAATCCAGGTTTGGCCGAAGTTGCCTCTTGTCGGGTTCCGCGTGAGAACTTCGTCGTTTACCTCGTATCTGGGGCAGTTCGGTTGCATCTCTGGAAGTAAGTTTCTTGCGTATACCGTGGCCCTGCGTTTGGCGGTTTCTATGCGTTCTTGTCTTTCTTCGGGTGTGTTCGGAGTTCCTGTGCCTGGTTGTTCTTCAGGCCGCCTAGGGTCGTAGCCCAGTAGTAGTTGGGCGGGTGTTGTTTGAGTGGCCGCGTTTGACCTCGTCCTCAAACTGAAGATGGCCTCAGGTAGATGGTCTTCCCATCGGGGGTCGTCTGGACTGGAGACTTGTGTCCTGAGGATCTTCTTCAATTCTTGGACTCGGCGTTCGACTGGGTTTGCCCTCTGGTGATATGTGGGCGAGAATTCTTGCACTATGTGGTTTTCCGCCAGGAATCTTTCCCAGATATCGCCTCTGAACTGGGCGCCGTTGTCAGTTATTATTCTGGTCGGGTATCCCCAGCGGTTACACACTTCTTCTCGGATGAACTGTACTGCTTGTACGCTCTTGGCTGCCGGGACGCATCGGTATTCTATCCAGTGGGAGAAGGTGTCCGTGGCAAGTAGGATGTACCTGTTTCTTCTCCCTCTGGATGGCGGGTAGGGGCCCAGGATATCAAAGGATACCGTGTGCCACGGTGTCTCTGGATGTCTGGGTTGTGCAGGGACTGGTGTCTGTCGGGCTGCCGCTTTTGTTGTTGCGCATGTTAGGCAGGATCGGACGTATTGCTTGACATCTTTGCGGATGCTGGGCCAGTAGAATTTCCTCCGAATGGCTCGAAGTGTTTCCTCTTGGCCCGGGTGGTTGGCCGTGAGGGAGTCGTGGTATTCTTTAATCACGTCAGTCCGGAACGCTCTTGGGACTACTGTGTTTTTGATGTCGGACGTCGGTGTGAAATATACGACGCCGTCTTCTACAGTAAATTGGCGTTCAATGTCGGTTTCTACTGGCCCTTGTGGTCCCCGTGTGTGGATGTCTGTCTTCCGTTCCTTGAATCTTTTCATGCCCTCGTGGGTGGCGTGGCTGGCCTTCACTCTGTCTTCAAGGGTTGCGTTGGGTGGCAGTGGCTCGTTATCTTCTTCCTCCGCGTCGTCCAGGAGGCAGAGTAGTGGGAAGTCCGCGTCGTCTGGTTCTTGGATCGTAGGCCAAGCGAGGCGGTCAATGTGGTCATCTTCCTCGAGGCCAGGATTTCTCTGGGTCGCTTCAGGATTCCTTGATAAGTGGTCCGGTAGTTGGTTGAGTTTCCCGGGTACATGGATGATTTGGAAGTTGAACTCCTGCAGGAGGAGGGCCCATCGTGTCAGTTTGGCCTTGTCCGATTTGAACCGACTAAGCCAGGTAAGGGCTCTGCTGTCGGTTAATAGGGTAAATTGTTGGTCCTGCAGGAAGTGTCTAAATCTCTTGAGTGCCCATATAACCGCTAGGCATTCGGTCTCGTTGGCGTGGTATTTTTCTTCGCTTGGGCTGAGTTTGGCGCTTGCGTAGGCTATGATTTTTCTATTCTCTAGGTCGCCTTGAAAAAGGACTGCCCCCATGCCTTTTGCTGACGCGTCTGTTTGTAGGAAGAATCGTAGTTTTGGGTCTGGTCTGGAGAGCTGTAGAGGTTCGTTGATTTTTTCTTTTACTGCGGCGAAGGCTACTTCCGCTTCTGGTGTCCACTGGAACTTCCTTCCTTTTTTCGTTAAGTCGGTCAGGGGAGCAGTTAGTTCCGCGAAGTTTGGTATATAGTCCCTGAGCCAACTTGCTGTGCCGATGAACGATCTTAATTGCTTGATCGTGGTTGGCTTGGTGAATCCTTGAATTTTTGATTGATGCCTGTCTAATGGTAAGGTGGCATCTGCTGTTACTCGGTGGCCAAGGTATTCGAGTTCCGGCACCGCGAATCGGCACTTGCCGATTGATATCCAAAGGCCATGTGACCTTATTTTTTCCAGTACTAGGTGAAGGTGTTTCAGGTGTTCGGTCATTGTTTCGGAATATACGATGATGTCATCCATGTACACCTTCACGCAGTTGTCTATAAGGCCAGCTAGGACTTTTGTGATTAGTTTTTGGAACACTGCCGGCCCGTTCTTTAGCCCAAATGGCATTACCTTAAATTCGTAAGCTGACCCGTCGGGTAGGGTGAACGCCGTGTACTGCGTGGACTCGGGGGCCATCGGGATTTGCCAGAAACCGCTCTTCAGATCGAGTGATGTGAAGATCTTGGCGGCTCCTAGCTCGCGGACGGTCTCGTGGATGGGTGGAAGTTGAGACACCTCGTCCCTTGTGATGGTGTTAAGTTTTCGATAGTCCACGCAGAATCTGGGTTTTCCATCCTTTTTGGTGACAATCACTATTGGGCTATTGTAGGCGGAGTGGCTTGGCTGAATGACCCCAGCTGCCAGCATGTTCTCTACTTCTTGGTAGATTATCTTCCTTTTAGCCGGGGAGTATCGGTACGGCCTGATGTTGACTGGGCGATCTTGAGTAAGTTTGATGGACATCATCGTTGCGTTGGTGGTTGGTTGTCGTAAGTGGTCATCGAAGACGTCTTGAAATTTTGCGATGAGGTTGGAGATTTGGTCGTATGCCTCTGGAGTGGTTTGCTCTGGGTTAATTGTGGCGAGGGGCGCCTCACGGGTGGGTTTGGTGGTCTGTGCCTTCCAAAAGATGGTGTGCCTCTGGGTCTTGCCGGCGTGGAGACATCGTCTGTGAAAGTCCATCAGGACGTTCTCGTCTCGTAGCCATGGCATGCCGAGAATCAGGTCGTGATTCAGGTTCGGAAGGAGGCGACACTCTACTGGGAAGGACCAGTCCATGATTTTGGCTGTCAGCTTTGTGGTTCCGGGACTTTTGACTTTTTTGTCTTGGCAGGCTAGCTGGACCTGGACCTCGTCGTTGGTGGCTTCGTCTGATGCCATCAGGTTTGTGGAGCAGAAGTTGGATGTAGCGCCGGTATCGATAAGGATCTTCACTACTTGGCCTTCGACTTCTGCTTCAATGACGGGCAGGTTGGCTGTTTTTGCCTTTTCCCAAGCTGGACTTAGCGTTGGTGTCACGGAACTTGCTGATTGGGATGGTGGTTGCTGTTCTAGCGGGCGCCCCTGTACTCGTTTCCCTGTCGATGGGTTGCAGTTTGGCTCTGATGTCTTCTGCTGGAGGGGGACCTGGCCCTGGATGGTGACCGTCTTCTTGTTGGTGAGGGTCGTCTGGTTGGTGACGGACGTCTGGTTGTTGAAGGACGTCTGGTTGGAGAAGAACGTCTGATTGGAGGTTGGCGGTTGTCTTGCCTTTGTTGGTAGGTGGTCGGTTGGCGACTATCTGGTCTCCAGGCTCTCTGTCGGGCGTTGAGGTCCCTTTCTATGTCGTTTGCCACACGGAGAAGGTCTTCGATGTGTTCTGGAGTGGTAACCCTCATCAGGCATCTGATTTCAGGCTTCAGTTGCTCGATGATGGTGCGGACCAGTGTGTGGTATGGCATGTGTGGACAGACACGATTTGCCATAGACCATTTCCCCATTATAAATTCGGCTGCAGGTTCGTCCCTCTGGAGGCTTCCGTAAAATTTTGACGTCAGTCGAGCTATGGTGGCGGGGTGGTTGTAGTGGTCTATCAATCTTCTTGTCATGAACCCGTAGCTTGTCTGGGTCCTGGAGTAGGCTTGGGCCCATTTGGCAGCTTCTCCCTTTAGTTGCTGCATCAGGATGGCTTGCCGGTCTTGTTGGGGGGTCTGGGTTTCGTCCAGGTACTCGTCTAGATTGCGGATGAACGCCTCTGGACATTCTTCCTCGCTTCCGTGGAAGGTGGGGGGGTCTCTCTGTCGTCTGGGGGGTGCTTCTCTCTCGTCGGCTTTCAGGGCTAGTCGGTGTAGCGTCTCTGCTAGGAAGGTCCATGGGTCAGCTGGTGGGAGCGACCTGGAGCTGATTGGTACTTCTTGATCTTGTCTGGTGGGGGTGGGTGTCGTCTGCACGTTGTGGTCTTCCATCTGGAAGACTTGGTTCATTGAACGTTGGGCGCCATGTTCACAATCGAGGGAACTAGGGGGAGTGGCCTCAGGATTCCCTTTGGCCTCCTCGAGTGACTCGTTTATCGGTTCGGAGGAACCGCAGCTGTCCTTGACAACGAATTCCAATTGTCTTGAGAAAGACATTTTTTTGTTTCATAAATAAATATAATATATTATGTTCAATTAATTCTTTGCATCCAACTTCACACTTCCAAAGGTTCGGGATCAGAATTGAAACACAGTAAATGGAGTTTAAATCTGGCCGAACAGTTCGATTTCGTAGAGCTGGAGGATCAACAGTGCGCTTCGAAGTCGGGACTCAGACTGACTCGATCGGTGTTTGCCACCTCTATTTATACCCACCTGCGCCTGGTATGAGGCGCAGTGGCGAGTTCTTATTCGTAGGGGCGGAGCCTACGCAACTATGCACATGCGCGCTGGTGACAATCAGTTAAGGTCATTCAGATTAGACGGACGGAAGACTGAACGAACGAATAGAGAAACATGACAAAATTTAATTCATCACATTTTCCATGCTAACATTCAGGTGCGACGGTTGAATTTTATTATTGGAAAACAAATAATACTTACATTTTACTTAAATCTTTAAATCAAAAGTCTTTATAAGAAATCTATAGAGTACTCTCATAGATTTCTCCTTGAGTTTATCTCCCCCAATTACGGGAACTCCGTATGTCACAGAATACACACGGCGGTTACGCGAGAAAATTCAAAAATTGAACTCCTTAAACCCGAATATTTTCACGAATGAAAATCTAACTAGTGATACCAACGTTAGTGTTAATACGCACAAAAGTTATCCAGTTAAAGTGAAAACGTCACCTAGAAAGACAATAATTAAAAAAGGTACGTTTAAATCTAAAGCTATCAAACATAAAAAACTTAACAACAAACATAAAAAAAAAGAGCGGAAAGTTTTACAAAATCTTAATTCACCAAATGTTGACGACGAACTACGTCCAACATCAAATATTTCAGACACTCACAATAAATTTACTAAAGAATTAAAAAGAATTAAAGATAAAAAATTAGAGTTAATAACCAAAAACACGAATTATCACAAAATTGTATTTATTGATGATAATACTATAACAACACCAACTAATGCTAATTTTGATCAAAACCAGTCAAACCTAAATTTCGACAAAAAGTGTCTAGAATTGGTAGATACTGAAACTTTGCACAAGTGTCTAGAACAAGCAAACGCAATTAAAAAGAGTACAGAAAACTCTGAAAACAATTATAGTACTAATCCTATTAAAGAAATCCACAATAATAGCTCTTTCACCGAAAACAAGTGTAGAGAAAGTCACATTAAAAAGTGTCTAGAAAACACAGTGGAAAAGTGTATAGGAGACTCATTAAAAAAGTGTCTGGAATATTCACAAAAAAAGTGTATAGAACAGGATTCTATTCCTGACCTATCAATCCCTAATATCCGAGGGAGCAACATTACCCAATCCAATACACCAGATAGGACTGATTTAAACATAAACACGAAGACTAATCAAAAAATGGGAGAAGACACAGCGGGTGACAAATCCAGCGATTCAAACTCCGAAAATGAAAATGATGGTAACCAACAATCAGCCACAATAATTCAAGCACAGGTTCACTCAACTCCAGGGTTTTCATGGGCCCAAGAAGTTGAAACTGAAAAAAACGCCCAATCAAATACAAATGATAAATTTATATCACAATATCAAAGCTTGATTACTAATCCTAAGCAAATAGTAGCGAAAACTTTAGACATAATAAAACCAAGAGATAATTTCAATGAAATCATCACCATACAAAATGATCAGATGGAGGTGTCTGATGTCACACCACCGGGTTTTAACAAACCCAAAAAATATACGAAATTTAACACCCTAATCCAACGAGCAATGAAAACTCGTCAACCAACCACCACAAATAATAAATTTGATTCACTTTCGGAATCATCAGACGATGACATCCAGCTAACAGCTACCGCTCAAAAAAAAAGGAAAAAAACCAAATTCAGAAAATTCCAGAACGACGCCGATTCTTCTGAAGAGAATAATGCGAACCATCAAACAAAGAAAACCAAATCAAAAGACGCTTCCACCAACAATAAAAAATCGAATACATCATGTCCACCAATTGTTATAGATGGCAATGTATCAGCTCATCGCCAATTAGTAAATAGACTCAAAATGGAAATTAAAAATAACTTTGAAATCAAATACACAGCGAACTCAACTATCATTTTTACAAAGGATGTAGCTGATTTCGAAAATCTTAAAAAAGTATTACGCTTCGAACAAATACAATTTCATACATACTCCCGGAGAGAAGAAAAAACTCACGCCTTTGTGTTGAGAGGATTAACAGAAGGCATCCAGCTGGATGAGATAAAAGAAGAACTCTCAAACGCTTATAAACTAAAAATTATTGATATATTTCGCATGACAACTAAAGGCAGACCTTTATATCTAGTAGTCACCGACTCTAAAGTTACACTAGATTACCTTAACAAAAATGTTAAGGTAATAGAATATACACGGGTCCAATGGGAGTTCCGTAGGCAGGGCAAACCCATTATTCAGTGCCACATCTGCCAGTTGTGGGGGCACGCAACCTCCAACTGTGGCCGAGCACCAAAATGCCTTAAATGTGCAGCCTCTCATCTAACCCCCGAGTGCCCGAAGGACAGATCAAAACCAGCAAAATGTGCTAACTGCAATGGTGACCATCCCGCAAATGCTGAGATCTGTCCCGAGTACGTGAAAAGACGTGAATGGCTAGAGCAGAGACGGCATCAAAATACGAAACCAACAAGTAAAAATCCAGAAGGCACGAGGTTTATTCCTGCACCAGCCCCCACAACTAACCCTTGGAACAAAAATTCCAGAAAAGAAAAAGAGGACTTTCCGAGTCTCCCCTCTAAACCGGTAACAGTGGCTCCATCGCAAAACACCCGCCCCCAGCCCAGACAACGACAAGATGCCAATTCACAAGCAGTGGACATCACACAATTCACTAATCTAAATGCATTATTCCAAGAATTAAACACCATAGTAAATCTTGAAGAACTAACAAGAGCAGTGACCGACCTACTACACGAAATGAGAAAAGCGACCACCAAACTTGAAAAATTCTCAACATACAACAATTTTGTCCAAGGTATAGATAAATATGACATCTAGACAGGTAGGTGGAAAAATAGGCATTCAAAAACGTAACTCTCTTAAAATAATTTTCTGTAATGTACATGGAGTAACAAACAAACTCCATCTTATCAGACATTTTCTCGAAGCTCATAAACCTGATATTTTCTTCCTTATCGAGACATTCCTTAAATCAAACAAATCCGTAAATTTTAGAAACCCAAACTATCGTCTACTAAGACTTGACCGCCCCGATGGTGTCGGCGGAGGTGGTATTGCAGTACTAATCAAAAAAGACATCAATTTTCAACTCCTGCAACCAAATAATTCATCGATTGAGCATATTTCACTTTTAATAGATAATAAACTCAAGCTGGTTGGTGCATATAGCCATCCACTCAACAAATTAAATGAAATAGATTTCTTCAATATAACTAAAACACACAATAGGGTTCTCATTGTGGGTGATTTAAACTGTAAACACCCACTATGGGACACCTATGCTACTCATCCCAACACAAATGGAAATACTCTTCAAAGGTTTTGCGACAATTCGGACTGTAACGTATACAGTACAGAAGATCCCACACACTTCCCTTTTAATAACTATTCCCCTAGCACAATAGATATAGCCATCGGTCGCAACATAAATTCAATTTCAAAATTAAAAACAATCCCAGACCTCAATTCCGATCACGATCCCGTCCTTCTAGAATTAAATATATCACATTCCCTACATCCATCCCTTCAAAAAATTCATGACTATACTACCACCAACTGGATTCAATATAGAAAACACATTAATGATAATCTAAAAATCTCAGATAACATTAAAGACACTAATCATCTCGCGAATATTATACTTAATTTGCAAGAAATCATCTCTAACGCTAGAGACAAAACCACTGCTATCAAACCTAAACCCCAAGACCTCAACTCTCTCCCAGATTATATAATAAAAATAATCAAGGATAAAAATAAAATTCGCTGTAGATGGCAAACTTCTAGAACTGAAAACGATAAGCAACTACTTAAATTCTACCAAAACACAATAAATAATTTAATTAGTGAATACAGAAATTACACTTGGAAAATCTTTCTTGAAAAACTTTCACACAGGGACAACTCACTGTGGAAAATTACAAAGAAATTGAAAGGCAAGAAAGAGGAAATCACCAAAATCTTTTCTAACGGTAAAACAATCACAGATAACTCTGGAATCGCTGAGGCCTTTGGAGAGTATTTTCAGAACAATTTCACCAATAATTCACGAAACACACAGTATCATACAAACATTTCACACACCGTGCACAATTATTTACACAATATTCAAACCATAAACACGAAAAACTTAACAACTACTCAAGAAGTCTGTAATACAATAATGTCTCTTAAAAACAAAACTGCACCGGGGAAGGATGGGATTCCCAACATTCTTCTCAAAAATCTCCCAAAAAAAGCCATAGTTCAGCTAACCTATATAGCAAATTTTATAATAAAAACAGGTAACTACCCAAATATGCTCAAGATTGCCAACGTTATCCCGATTGTCAAAGCCAACAAACAACCATGTTATGTGGATAGTTACAGGCCAATTTCATTATTAAATAATATAGCAAAGGTGATAGACAAAATCATACTCAACAGAATTCAATCTTATGTAGACAAAAATAACATAATACCCCTCGAGCAATACGGTTTCAGAGGTGGGCATAGCACTGTAGCCCAAATAATCAGAGTAATTAATCACATCAGAGAAGGCTTTTACGCTAAAAATAAGGCAGTAATGGTGACTCTAGATATACAAAAGGCCTTTGATTCCGTATGGCACGAGGGGCTATTGTATAAACTTATAAAAACTAATCTTCCAGAATACCTAATAAAAATAATAAGTTCATATATCACTCACAGGCAATTTTATTCTAAAGTCAACGATAGCGTGGCTGGACCATATACCATCCAAGCTGGAGTACCCCAAGGGTCTGTCTTATCACCTTTGTTGTATTCACTTTTTACCCATGATCTTCCCACCTCACCACAAATCCTTACAGCCATGTATGCGGATGACACCTGTTTCGTATCATCTGCACCAACATCAGAATCTGCACTTCACAACGTTCAAACACATATTAACACTCACATTTTACCATACATGAGAGATAATAAACTCACAATTAACACCTCCAAAACAGAGTACTTGTTACTCAGGAGGAGATCGAAGAAAAACTCATTGCAATTACAGCTCTGTATAGATGGGCAAAATATCAATCCCAGTAACACATTAAAATATCTGGGCTATACTGTGCACGGCAATACAAATGCCAATGCACATATTGCCCAACAGGTATTGAAGGCGAAAATTGCAATGAACAAACTTTATCCGTTAATTTGTAAGAATAGTTATCTCTCAACAACAAACAAAATCACAATATACAAACACATTATTCGACCAATATTAACATACGCAGCACCAGCTTATTATACAGCCACAAAACATAATTTTCACACTTTACAGGTGGTACAAAATAAGTGTCTACGTATGGCAATCAAATACAACACAGTCTACCCAAGACTTCCCAGAAATACCTGGCTACATGAACAAGCAAATATACCTACTATCAAGGACTTCATAACTAAAATATCCACAAATTTTTATAATAACTGTCTCCCTAAAAATCTTAGTATCACACTCAGAGCCGCTAATCGCGCAGAAGACACCCTTGATAGTGGGTGTAGACTTCTGCATGGTACATTATTTACATAACTAGTTGTTTACTCCAAACAACCAAAACGATCGTAGTAGGGATAGAATCCCTCACTCACATTATTAATTCAATCAATCTTAATCAACGTCAGTCAAGTTGCTACCCCTCATAAACTAGCTCATTGTTCGATTTTGAAACCCTGTTTTTCAGCCGGTTTTCAGGGACGATCCAGTCGAAAAATCTGGGAGTCACATTTATATATACTGGACAAAGTAAATATTTACTATAAATTAATGGGTAATGCTGTTGCAAGGAACCATGATGTCTCATCTCAAGGACAGCACAAGGGAAGTAGGAAAGGCCAGACCATCGGCTCTTGTATATTTTCTTACTACCATTGTAAATTGAAGCAATCAAAAACAATTGTAATAAAGACCATTTTAAATTAAATTAATTTAATTCATCACTTCCAAAGCAACCTAAAAACCTTGGTTTCATCGAGATTTTCAAGTTAAATGTAATGTAAAAACCAATAAAAAATTGTTTTACGAATACCTCGAACTTTCACCTAAGTTTTAATGTAGTTCATCAGCAGATGGCACCATTTGTTATCCAAAAAAAGTACCACTTAAAAATGCTTGAAAATTTATTTCCTACGATGCTCGGCACTTTACATACAATTTCGAAATTATATCAAAGCCGTCTTCAAAATATGTTGATTGTAAATAGAAACATGACCATTCACAATTATGAACAATATTCAAAAATTTTAAAACCTATTGAAATAATAGTGTAACCCTCATTTCAATAGTGACATGTCTACCCTGACTCTTTACTACATGTCGGTAGCTAAATATTATTATGTGTATTTTTTTCTAATAGGAATAATGTCAACTTCAGAATAATTACATATATTAGATAGCAAGTTAGGGCATTTACTTGAATATTGAAGATAAAATGCTCCAATCAGTTCGGTGGTGATGCGCTTTGAAGTAATGGCAAATATTCCAGCTGACTACTCCTGTACTCCTCAGATTGTTACACGATATTTCCTTTAATACCAAACGTTATTTTTCTAAGAAATAAAGTAGTAAACATATTTAAAATACAGCTCCTTGAACATTTTCTAACGTTTCACTAATAAATGTTTTGTTATGCATATACATATTTGTCATTACGCAAACATATAATCGAGTCCGTCATACATACATAGATAAAACGAACTCACACACATTCCTTTTAACCAAATCTTCAATTAACATACAGCGAAAATTGCATCGATGTTACGAAATGTTTTCACTATTTAAGTAAAATTGGATGCTTCTGATCTTCCGTGTCTTGGTAGATCAACGCCACCGTTTTCAGATTGTACAAACCATGTGTACAGTTGAATATAACGTACAAAGTTATCACTAATCATGAACTTCTTTCACAATTACTAGTCTTCACTAAATATTTAATCTAATTTAATAGACAAGTTCATGTTCACTATTTGTATTAACATTATAATGTTTTGCCACAACTACAAAAACTACTGCCCGTGAAACGTGCGTAATTTCGCTATTGGAAAAAAGTCCAGGTATCGAGAATTTCCCTGCTGGAAAGAGTACGCCTATCGAACGTATATTTCTTCCAAAAGTAAATGTCAAAGGAGAGTAGACTTGAATTGAAAAATGTCCAGAAAGCGCTAGGGCGATACAATTAAAAAAGTGTCGAGGAAGCGAATACGGTTTATATTAAAAAAGTGTCTGGAAATAGAGTACGGTATATGCTAAACAAGTGTCTAGGAAGAAGATACGGCACATACTAAAAAACTGTCGAGTAAGCGAATACGGTTTATATTAAAAAAGTGTCTGGAAAGTGAGTACGGTATATGCTAAACAAGTGTCTAGGAAGAGGATACGGTACGTACTAAAAAAGTGTCGAGGAAGCGAATACGGTTTATATTAAAGAAGTGTCTGGAAAGAGAGTACGGTACATGCTAAAAAAGTGTCTAGGAATGGGATTACGGTACGTACAAAAAAGTGTCTAGGACGTGAGTACTGTACATACTAAAAAAGGGCCTGCCTAGTAATGACGAACTGATAGAAAAGAGTCTACGATGGGAGGAGGACGACGACAATTGCTAGACCATTTCTTTCTTTTAAACTTGCGTAACTTATGAATTTGAATTAGGATATATAATTAGGATATGTAAAAATAAATAATACTCTAGTGGTATAACCCTTAAAAAATGAATTTAGGATACAACTACAAAAACTGCTGCTCATGAAATGTGCGTAATTTCGCTATTGAAATAAGTCTGGGCTAGACATCGAGGATTTTAGACATGAAATATGTACTTTTACGAAAAATTAGATAGGCATCGATAGTGGACTTCTAAGGTGTTTGGCTGGGCATCGAGGATGGACTTTAAAAATGCATGGCTGGGCATCGAGGATGGACTTTTAAAATGCATGGCTGGGCATCGAGGATGGACTTTTAAAATGCATGGCTGGGCATCGAGGATGGACTTTTAAAATGCATGGCTGGGCATCGAGGATGGACTTTTAAAATGCATGGCTGGGCATCGAGGATGGACTTTTAAAATGTTTGGCTACGCATCGAGGAGGGACTTTTAAAATGCATGGCTGGGTAGGCATCGAGGATGGACCCCTATGAAACTTGGCTGGGCATCGAGGATTGACGGAAACGACTATAAATGGTAAGTTTTTTTTCGAAAACTTGGGAATTAGAAATTTAAAAAAAGTGTCTGGGAAAGAA
The DNA here is from genome assembly GCA_963921935.1 of Galeruca laticollis. Taxonomy (NCBI): domain Eukaryota; kingdom Metazoa; phylum Arthropoda; class Insecta; order Coleoptera; family Chrysomelidae; genus Galeruca; species Galeruca laticollis. Next base: position 12,055,095 of record OY998186.1, read on the forward strand.
TATGTTGTACATTTCAAAACGGACAATAAAAATGTGTCTAGAATATTCATATCCATAAAAAAAGCCGCTTTCGGTTAAACGTTTGTCTAACCAAAAACGGCTTATTTATACATAAACTTATTTATTTATATATAAAAAGGGGTCTCGTCTAATCGACAAGACGAATCCCCAAGCTAAGGGCTGAGTCTCAATAGATCGCAGCGTGGAAACTGCTCTACCAGGTACAACACCCTGCCAGGTACGTAAGTCGTCTACAGACAATTCCGAGTTCCAACATCGAAATGATTGTGTTACCCATATTCGTCTATTAGAAGATCGTGTCGGACATAGCAAGGATCGATCCCACCGCCGACAGATGATCTCAAATAGAAATAGGGCTCGTGCGACGACCGCAGCAAAAACTACGATCGCCTAGTAAAGTCACATTGTTTTGAGCCTTTCGACTCTCTGAACTCCAAGAGATATCGTTGCCACCTTTGACTAGAAAGGATACGGCCTTAGAGGCGTTCAGGCATAATCCCACGGATGGTAGCTTCGCACCATTACCCGCTCGAGTAAGTGCGTCAACCAAATGTCCGAACCTGCGGTTCCTCTCGTACTGAGCAGGATTACTATCGCAACGACGAGTCATCAGTAGGGTAAAACTAACCTGTCTCACGACGGTCTAAACCCAGCTCACGTTCCCTTTAAACGGGTGAACTAGTTGGAGCGCCGCAACATTGCGGCTTGTCATTGGGTATATAGAAGATGGATAAAAATGTTAGAGAGAATAATTGTTGATTATTTACTTTTTAAGGAAGATATAAATTTTATAGGAAATGATTGTAGATAATGGTAAGTATATTGTTTCTATTATTTCCTTTTTCATGTAAGGTAGTAATATTATTATAAATAATATATATATATATATATATATATATATATATATATATATATATATATATATATATATATATATATATATATATATATATATATATATAACAAAAACAGAATTAGCGGGCATATCACGCAAAAGAGGTTACTTATTCTCTGTAACCTCTTTTGCGTGATATGCCCGCTAATTCTGTTTTTGTTTTATGTTTCACGCGTTATTTTTTCATCTTTTCATTGTTTATTTATATATATATATATATATATATTTATATATATATATATATATATATATATATATATATATATATATATATATAAAATTGTAAGTATTCGGTTCTGCGAAACTCGCTCCGCTCGTCTCGCAGTAATTTAATTGTGTAATTAAAAGTATAAATATGTATATATAGATTTACTAAAATCATATATATTTTCATACATTATATAAATAAAAAATATTAAAATATAATTGTAAGTATTCGGTTTTGCGAAACTCGTTTTGCTCGTCTTGTAGTGATTTAATTGTGATACTAAAAGTATAAATATGTGTATATAGATGTAATAAAATAATTTATATTTCTACACATTATATAGATAAAATATATTAATATATATACAAATATATTTATATATATATATACATATATATATTTATATATAATTGTTAGTATTCGGTTTTGCGAAACTCTCTTTGCTCGTCAAGTAATGATTTAATTGTGTTATTAAAAGTACTAATGTGTATATATATATATATACATAGGTTTAATAAAATAAATTATATATCTATACATTATATAAATAAAATATATTAATATATATATACATATATATTTATATATAATAATATATGGAAATAAAATAGAGTTATATATCGATAATTAGAAATATTTATTATTTATTTGAATGCTGTGTCTTTTTTTCTGTTTAAATTGGAGAAATATTGTCTAGTAATTGCTTTAATTTTAATGTTTTTTAATTTGGATATGTATATATTTTTTTTAATTTTTAGAAGTTGGAAAAAACTAATATTAAATTTTTATAAATAAAATAGAGGTTTAGAAAAGAACCATTCATTATTATATAATTATAGTAATTATTATTTTTGGATGCCAACAATTTGGATGCAAATTTGTAGTAATTTAAAAAATATAAGTAAACTGTTTCGACCTTCCTTGGTCTCATCAGCGTTATACGGTTCTTTATAAAGAACAATAACGGACAGTTTATGAAATTAATAAATTAAATAAACTGCCAAAACAATATAGATGATATTGTTTTGAAAATATTTTTATCTATTGAAAAATGTCTATAATAATTGTATAAAAGGAAGAATGCTTTGAGGAAGAATTAATAGCAAAAAATGTTCACTAACAAATAATTTGTAATAAATTTAACATGAGATATTAATTGAAATTGTAATAATAAAATTACGCGATATATAATCAAAGAAATATATCGAATCCTAAAGATAATCGAAAGAATTCTCTTCTTGCTTCAAAATTTTCAGTTTTTATTTAAAAATTTCAATATAATGCGAAAATTATAGTACATATATTCAAATACAATCTAAAATATTCATTTTAATATAAAGAAAACTATTACTAAACATTCATTTCTTTTTAACCTGTTTTCGATGTTTTTTTATCAAAATACATAGTATTATTGATAAATATTTGAGAAAATTTATCATCCTTTTCGAACATATTGTAAATGGTATGATAAATATATATCTCTTCCTTATAATATTACTATCTAGGTAAAGATCATTATTAATTAGTAAGCTATTACGTGAGTCTAGTGAATACGGATTTATAATTTTTAAATTAACAAATCTAAAATATCCATAATGTATTACTATCCCAGTAAAGACCGTATAATAATAGATAAGCTATTACCGGACGTCTAGTAAAAAGGAATTTAACAGGAATCAGATATTTTTGAAAGTAAAGTTTCTGATATTTCAATTCATTTTAGATATAATATAATTACAAATTATTGAAAAATTGAAAAAAATCGAAATATTAGAAAATGCTATCAAAAATATTTGGGTTATTGATATTTTCTACATAGTTAATCGGTATCATTAAAATTCCAATAGAAAAATCGCAGTAGTTAGATTTCAAAATATATAACGAAATATTTCTCTGTAACAGAGGTAGAGAAAATTTTTTATGATAAATAAAAAAAGATAGATACTGATATAAATCAGTTTCTAGTCATATGATATTGAATAAGTCCGATGATAGAAATATATAACGGAATTTTAAATAATTAATTAAAAAAAAAGCATTATCCTTATTATACAATATTCGATTTAGAAAATCATGTTCACAATTGATGAAAATTTAGAATTAAAAATATACCAGAAGAACAAACAGAAGCAAATAAATTATTATTTAGTTTAAATAGAATTTTGAAAAATATTTGAAATATCATTAAAAAAATTATGTAAAATTTGTATTATCCATTATAATGTACAAAAAAAAATTAATTTACGGAATATTAACAAAAATATGTCGACTCTAACAATATTAAAAAGGTTATAAAAGACAAAAAGTAATAGAATAAATTTGAAAAATAGTAAAACGCTATAAAGTATTTTGAATAATTAGTTGAAAATTTAATTGGAAAAGTGAACATTATTAATATATAATATTTGTATTAATTTTAGAAAAGCAGTATTTCCATTTTTACCCTTATGGAAAATTAAATAAATTTCAAAATGTTATTAAATTGTTTGTTGTTTATATGGTGAATATAAAATAAAAGGTTTGATTAGAAAATATTTAAAAAAATTCTAATGAATGGAAAAAATCAAAAAAAATAAATTATAATATTTTTAATATCGTAAATATTTTTGTATTGGAACAATTTATAAAATTGGAGAAGTAAATGATATAATAAATATTTATTGAAAATAAATTGAAATATTATTGTAAAAAAATAGAAATTTACAGAACAATTTTGTAAATATTTTTTTATTTTGAAAAAATTATATCTTGAAATATAATTTAATAAAAATAAAACAAAAATGTTTCCATAGGTTAATTTGAAGAAAATAAAATTTTCGTAATTTATAGTTTTATTGGAAATATGTTTTGAGAAATTGGATAATAGTATATACAAAATTCTGTATTTTTTTTTTGAAAATTGTTATATTGATATACAAAAAATAAAACAATATATCAAAGTTAAAAATTAAAAAATTTAATTTTCTGTACATTATCTAATTGAAAAATTTAAAAAATTGTCGTTAATTGTATCAGTCAAATATGAAAAAATTGTTAATTTTAATATAAAAAATTATTGTAATATATAAAATTTAGTTGAATATTACAGTTTATATATGAAATGAAAAAAAATTAAAATGAATCAAATTTATAAAAAAGGAAAATAAGTGAATTAATGTATTTACGATAATATAAGTAATGAAATTAACTGTCTCGACCTTTACTTCGTGGAATCTACTTATATTGGTGTTTTAAAAGAAACTCAATGATTCTAGCTAATTTCACAATATAAAGAAAAATATAGAAATTCTAAAAAAATGGTTAATTATTTAGAATTCTCAACATTTTTCATTTTATAATGGAATTAGCTAGAAACGTTAAATTTCATTTAAAATACTAAAATAAATAATTTTTTTGGATTTTTGTTTTTTTTTAAGTTTTTTTGGGTTTTTGTTTTTTTTAAGTTTTTTTTGGGTTTTTATAATAATTTTTATTTTTTTTGGTTCGATAAAATTATCTATTGATGAAAATCATTTGGTAATATAAATTTGAAGAAAATTAGTATAGTGAAAAGAGAAAAAAATGAGTGAAATAGTGAAAATTGAAAAGATTTTTATCAATAGATAATTTTATCGGTTTTTTAAGTTTTTTTATGGATTTAATCAGAATCGCTATCATCAGTTTCTACGTGTCTAATTGGTTTATCATTCCTGGGACCGTGCGGCATTAATCGCGACGTACCAGCTACGTTATAACTCGATACACGAGACCGAAGTTCGGTTTTCGAGTATAAAGGTACACCGTTTTGCCAGAAACGATCTAAATCAATTGAAACTACGGGATTTGGTTGACGTAACGATAGTAGTGGCGGAGGTGGTGGCGGTAATAATGAATGCAACGACTGTTGGTTATGTGGGGAACGGGCTGCATTACATAACATTCTATTAACTTCAAAATCGTTTAAATCATTTATAATATCACAATCACTATCGTTATCATCAACCAAATTATTATCACTTTGCTCATAGAATATATTAAGATTAGATCTACTTTCAATGTTATCGTCCTCATCATCGGATAACGACCTCAAATTAATTTGAAGACGTTTTCTTTTGATGTCGACGGTGACATTGTCGGTTTGATCGTTCGGACGTTTGCAATGACGATCCACAGAATCTAGAATTTCAAAATAGACGACGTTTCTAGTGAAACTCCGTCTACCACGAAACTTGAACGAACCTTGTTGGTTCCCATCGTTCACCAATATGCGAATATTTTCAGCGGAGCCGACACGAGAAAATGCTACATATAGTTGACCGTGAGTAAAACAGGGTTTGTTCAAGTAGACTCCGGCTCTTGTCAATGATTGACCTTGAGACTTGTTTATAGTAATACCATAAGCAAGCCGAAAGGGAAACTGCGTGCGAATTATATCTTTCGGAAGCATACTATCACGAGCTATCATCCTTATACGAGGCAATAGGATTTTACGTCCGTAATTAACTCCCGACAGGATTTCACACTCTATAATATGATCCTCCAAAGATATAATTCGTACTCTGGTTCCGTTACACAAACCATCTTCGATATCAATATTACGAAGGAGCATAACAATAGCGCCGACTTTCAATTTCAATTGATGCGGGGGTAAAGACGCACAATTGATTGAATTAAGAAGATCGGTGGTCACGTGAAAATCGTCATCGTCCTCCTTATTGTACTGGTCTACGCTGTAGTAGACCTTAACTTCGTTTTCCAACATCCTATCAAGGATCAATTCGTTAATGTTATTAACGGCAGCATTAGTCGGACAGAGAATGGCACGAGTGCCGTTCTCCATCGAACTAAAGTCGTTTCCATATACGAATTCAATCAATTCATCGATGTTAGATACACGAAGCATATTAGGGATTTCGATTAGATCTTCCGGTAAGATGCCGGAAATTGTCGATTTCGGGTTTAAGGTAACATGTTGAATGTTACCGTCTCCCAAATCCAACAACCATTGGGCGAAAGTTCGATTACCTAATTCTTCATAATTGTCAATGTATTGTCTTGCCCTCATATTGATAGTGAGATGGTATGTAGTGAACGAAGACCAAAGTATACTCCGTTTGAGACACGCGTTCACGATGTCTGTCTTATGACCACCAATTATTACCGGTAAAGTTTGTCTAAAGTCTCCTCCGAATAAACAGCATTTGCCGCCCATCGGTAGAGCATTTTTCATCAAATCTTTTAAATATCTATCGACAGCTTCGACCGCTAATTTGGGGGTCATAGGAGATTCATCCCAAACAATTAAAGAAACATCATTGATAATCGCCAGGCTTTGTTCTGATTCTAAAGGCCATCCGGGCATGGTGTCGTTCATTATATTAATTGGCATTTTGAAAGCCTTGTGGACTGTAGTACCGCCGATCAAAAGATTGGCAGCAATACCAGTCCACGCCACAGCTATGGTTTTCTTATTGAAATAACGCTGGACGGTTTTCAAAAGACAATTATACAAGAACGTTTTTCCCGTTCCTCCAGGTCCATCGATATAAAATAAACGATTGTTGATATTGAAGGGATCATTAATTTCCTCTTCAGAAACAACGTCGCTTATTTTATCGAAGAGCTCACGAGGAACGGAAACGTTAACGGTTTGCGCTACAGCTTTTATAATTTTCAGGAAGATCTTTTTTTGATCGGCGTTTAGATCTGAAGGATCGTACTGAAGATTGTCGCCGTCAGTTTGTGATTGACGACGACGCAAAGCTATAGGTAAATCGTTATCGTAATTGACGCCATAATCGTTATTACAATCGGTGTTAATATTATTCGTGACGTCAGTTCCACGGTTCTCAGCAATAGCAGCACCTTCTCTATTGTTTACGTAGAATGGACGTATACCTAACGCTTTCATTGATAAATTTGTTCTATTTCTTTTTAATACTTCGTTTATTTCTTTAAAAGATTCTACCTCCGCTCTTTCATATGAAAAACGTTTCAAATGAACGAAATCGTCAATCATATGTTCACAAAACTGTTGCCAAATGGCATCATATTCTGTGAAAGCCTCGTCGAATGTGATACAACAATAGAGTGCAAAAAGCTTACGCATTTTACGTGGGTGCTGCTTTAGAACGGCTTCCCTCATAGCTCGTTCGAATTCGTCGTTCCGACGAATATAATTTCTCTTACGACATGCTTCTTCGAATGTGTCGGTAGTCGTACCGTCTTCTAATTTTTTTAAATTTTCGAACGTTGTTGCTCCTTTAATTCTCGATAATAACAGTCGAAGAAAAAATAATTCCATTTGGCCTGGGAGAGGCGATATATCAATCATACAACCGATCTGTTTACTTACTTGACGCCTGGATTGCCATCTGCATTCTTTATTGTTCCAGGTGTAATATTGAGGGATTTCTGGGTACAAGTAAGTACGTGCAACAACGTCGTGCGTATTTAATTCTAAATAAGCTTCTAACTTTGAGCGTGATTGCAGACGCGCTTCAATGTTATCGGCATCATCTAGTTCTTCGAACATTATTGTTCTATCTCCCGGTAAGTGTACAGGCAACACTAATACCGAGTGGGAGCGATCGTGCATTTTAAATTCCAAAATTCTCCACATCGCTTCCATCGCACTTACATACCTATAATCTAAATATTGTTTTATTTCATCGATAACCAACGTATCGGTTTGGGCTTGGGTTTGGGGTTGTTGTTGTTGCAATTGAGCCGATGACTGAGAACCCGCCAGATTTCTGGAAGTATTCCCATCATTATTACCGTCACCAATTCGTAGGGTTATAGAGTCTGAGCCTTTTTGGATATATTTATGTAGATATTTCATGGTATAGAGGGATCCTACCACTTCAATATTTATATGACAATGGAATTTGCTGAGTAAATATGGATTGTAGGGTACAATTCGTCTGTTTGTCACCCTACAGCGGCTACTATCTACATAAATGGTTCTACCATCGTCGGGACGTTTGTATTCTGGCCTTTTATTATCACCTTGATGTAATGACGTATGGGTTTTGTAGGGTTTGGGATAGTATTTTTTACATTGGCCATTCATCATACACTTAGCAAACATATTCAATTGTCCGCATGGTGCATGGACGTGGAAATCTTTGACGAGGCCATATAAGACGCGTTGCGTATTTTTGTCTGGTATATACGCTAGCACTATTGCGTCGACGGTTTCGACATCCAACACTTTATCATCGGTTTGCATTGTTAATACTATGTGGGCATGTGGCAAACCTCTTTTTTGAAATTCTATAACGTAATGGTAATTTTTAACGACACCAAATATCTGTTTTTGCGTTAGATCGTCCATGAGTTCCAACAATTTTGCATGGAATACTCTACAAACCAGATCCGGTCTGTTCTCCCATTTTTGATGCGGACCTAAATTATCTATGATTTCTGGCCACCGGGGGTTGCAAGTCATCGTAATGAATAAATCTGGTTTACCATGCCGGGCGATGACCGTCATGGCATCCAAATATTGTCTTTGGCGATTACGCTCCCCACCTTGAAACAGTGTTGGTAGTATAACCAATGACTTGCCTATTTGCGCTAAATTGCGTTCTTGGCGATTGGCATTTATACGACGCAACACATTTTCTTGTGCTCTTCGAAATTTTTGTTGGTTCTCTCGCATCCACCATAATCTGCTTGTCTCTATTTTACACCACGCATCAACAATATATTGTTGATACAGTTTTCCACCACATTGTAGTGTAGGAAAACCTTCACGAATTTGCATGTGGTACCTGTAAAACTCGTTCATTGTAATGCATTTTTTCTTTTGATTACGATTCAGTCTTTCGTCTGTATACACTAAATCGGGAGAGTAACCGTTATCTCCTTGTGGAAATAACAGCGGATATACCATTGGATCTGCCAATGGGGAGAGATTTTTTAATCGGTGATGCCTCATATGAGGTTCAGGCGCATTCGGATCATGTGGATGTAGAACTAAATCTACATCGAAGGGGGGCTCATCCCCTAGAAAGACGGCGGCTATCTCGCTTCGACTTTCGGGCAAATTGTAGTTTCGTCTTTGAGTGTTGATGTTTCCTTTGGCAACGATACCCACGATTAAACGACGTTCGGTTTCACCATCTTGATCCAATTGCCGACGTTCATCTCGTACCATTTCAGCGACGGTTTTATAGGCACGAATATATTTATTACATGCCCGTAATGAAGTCTCCACTATTCTCAAGGTAGCTGGAGACACTCTTGATTGTAAAAATTCATTACGATGTTCGAGTGCCTCTTCACTATCTAGAAAATAGTAGTGATTCAACGTCGGATTCCTTAGATCTTGCGATCTAGGAATCCCACCGAGCATGTGGTAAATTTGCCCGCAAACACTGAAGCACCAATGGCCCTGTTCCCCTCGCAAATCAACAGCAGGTTGGCTGGTTTTAAAAGAAGCCATCGCAAACAGGCTGTTGATCGAACGGATCTCTTGCCTAAACTCTGCCGATGTTGAGTACAAAATTTTTATTGCCGTTGGCCATTGACTCAAATTCGGCAAAGTGTAGGCTCCGTTCTTGCAACAACTTAAACGGACGTCCTGTCGATTTTTTTTTTCTCTGACAAAAAAGAGAGCGTCACAGTGAGGACACATTTCAATTAGAGGACCTAAATCAAATGGATCCTCACCGAGACGTTCCAATTGAACGGCCGTTTGAGTCATTGCAAGACGGTGAGTCATACGTAACGGTACAACAGCATGTCTGCGACGGCTCTGTCTTCCCTGTGTTGCTTGACGAACGGGAACAGGGACAGGTGGTGGCATCAATTGTTCATCGGGCAATTCCGATTGAACGGAAATTTGCGAACTATCAATCGTCGGTGAAAATGAGTAACGAAACGGACGTCGAATATTAGAAGAAGATGTTGAAGGTATAGATAAAGAAATTGGAAACGGATCCGGTTGTACGACAGGCGAAGATCCACGATTTCTCGAGTCCCTTTGAGAACGCGTTAAACGTCTTGATGTAGGGATTCGAGAAGTCATAGTGTTATTTGCCAGATCAGTATACAATCGAACCAAAGAAACTTTCAGATAGCGATTACGATTTAGTATTCTACGATTTGTTCTTCTAGTGTAATTATCAAATTGAGAACATGCATTTTTTTGTCTTGAAGGAATTTTGATAATAAAAAGAAAAACTTACCCTATAAATGGATATCTGAAAAAAAAATTATATTATTATTTATAAAATCGTTTTATGAATAGGTTTAAAAATTTATATATATAGTAATTCATATAGAAATTGATATTTGAAAATTTAAACAGCTGAAGAATATTATATGAAAAAGTTATTAATTATTTTTTCTTGATATATGGTTATTAAAAAAAATAATATAAATTTAAGGATTTTATAGTAACATTTAATGAATTAATATCAGTAATAATTGGAGAATGATTACTAATTTTTCTTTTAAAATAATAGAAATATTTTGTTTTTTTTTGGAATTTTTTAGTACTTATAAAGAATTAATTATTGATATTTTTTCAAAATTTTTGTTACATAATAAAATAGTTAAAAATATTTTTTTATACAATATAAAATTATTTATTGATAATTATTTCTGCAAAATAAATTAATGAATTAAATTCTTTTTTATTTTCTATATAAAAATTTTGAATTATTATATTTATCAAAAAAATTACATTATTATTGCAGAACTGAATTTAGTTTAATTATATATATAATTGGTTAAAATTTTATTAAATAATTTAGATAAAATATACCAATTTTACTATTGTACGATAACAGCGAAGAAAAATTATTTGATAATATAAAGTATAAAAACATTAAAAATAGTAATTATTCTCTTTATCAGTGAAAATATTATTTAAACTTTAATTATTATAGTTTAGTTCTCAATATATATATATATATATATATATATATATATATATATATATATATGGATACAATAATTTTTGTATACAAAAATATGAATATTTTAACTACTAACTGAGAAAATTTCATATTTTACTTTTAAAATTCCAAACTTGTCAATATTATAATGAAATGACTTTATTATTGAAGAACTGAATTTAGTTTAACCATTTATATAATTGGTTAATAATTTATCAAAAAACTTATATGAAATATATCAATTTTACTACTGTAGGATAACATCGAAGATGAATTATTTGATAATATAAATTATAAAAATATTAGAAATAATAATTATTTTCTTTATCAGTGAAAATATTATTTAAATTTTAATTACTAAAGTTTAGCTGTCAAAATATATGGATATAATAATTATAGTATACAAAAATATGAATATGTTAACTCTCAACAGAGAAAATTTTATATTTTACTTTTAAAATATCAAATATGTCAATATTATAATTAAATGACTTTATTATTGAAGAACTGAACTTACTTTAACCATTTATATAATTGAATAACAATTTATTAAAGAAATTAGATGAAATATACCATCTTTATTACTGTATGATAACGCTGAAAAAGACTTATTTGATAATATAATGTGTAAAAATATATTGTAAATAGTAATTATTCTTTATATTAGTGGAAATACTTTTCAAACTTTAATTATTAAAAGTTAGTTGTTAATATATATGGATATAATAATTTCACTATTGGAGAAAATTATAGGTATCGAGAAATTTCATGGTGGAAAAAGTACACCTATTGAAGAAATTTCTTTCAAAAGTAAATGTCAAAGGAGACAGATAATTTATTGTTCACTATATGTATTAACATTATAATGATTTTTACAACAATTATAAAAACTACTACTGTGAAACGTACGTAATTTTACTATTGAATTGGATTGTAAAAAAAATATATTTATGTATAAAATACTTTTAAATGTTTATATCAAATAGTTAAAATCCTCGTTTAGTTCGGATAATAATCAGTCGATTATAAATAATATATAAAGAATAAATTTATATATAAAACACTTTTAAATGTTTATACAAAGTTATCATTAATTATGAATTTATTTTACAATTACTAGTCTTCACTAAATATTTTATATAATTTAATAAAAAATTACATATTTACTATTTGTATTAACATTATGAATTTTGTAACAACAACAAAAATTACTGTCCATGAAACGTGCGTAATTTCGCTATCGGAAAAAAGTCCAGGTATTGAGAATTTTCCTGCTGAAAAGAGTATACCTATCGAAGATATTTCTTTCATAAGTAAATGTCAAAGGAGAGGACCTACTAATGACGAACTGATAAAAAAGAGTCTATGATCGGAAAAGGACGACGACAATTGTTTGACCATTTTTTCCTTTTTCTTTCAAAATTTGCAAAGTTTAAGAATTTCAATTAGGATATATAAAAATAAAGAATAATCTAAAGGTATAACCTAGAAAAACAGACTTTGATACAATTACAAAAACTGCTGCCCATGAAACGTGCGTAATTTCACTATTGAAAATAGTCTGGATTATAAAAAGAATTTATTTATGTATAAAACACTCTTAAATATTTATATTAAGTTATCTTTAATTATGAACTTATTTTGTAATTACTAGTTTTCATTGAATATTTTATATAATTTCATAAACAATTTCATATTTACTATTTGTACTAACATCAATATGAATGTTGTAACTACTACAAAAACTACTGTTCGTGAAACGTACGTAATTTCGTTATTGGAAAAAAGTCCTGGTATCGAGAATTTCCCTGTTGAAAAGAGTACATCTATCGAAGATATTTCTTTCAAAAATAAATGTCAAAGAAGAGGGCTTAGTAATAATACTAATGATGAACTGATAAAAAAGAGTTTATGATTGGAAGAGGACCACGACAATTGTTTGACCATTTTTTTCTTTTTCTTTCAAAAATTGCAAAGTTTAGGAATTTCAATTAGGATATATAAAAATAAAGAATAATCTATTGGTATAATCCCGAAAAATAAAATTTTGATACAACCATAAAAATTGCTGGTCATGAAACGTGCGTAGTTTTATTGTTGAAAATAGTCTGGAGAAAAGAGTACACTTATCGAAGATATTTCTTTCAAAAATAAATGTCAAAGGAGAGGGTTTAGTAATGACGAACTGATAAAAAAGAGTCTATGATTGGAAGAGGACGACAATTGTTTTACTATTTTTTTCTTTTTCTTTTAAAAATAGCAAAATTTAGGAATTTCAATTAGGATATATAAAAATAAAGAATAATCAATTGGTATAATTCTGAAAAACAAAATTGGATACAACTACAAAAACTGCTGCCTATGAAACGTGCGTAATTTTACTATTAAAAAAAGTCTGAATTATAAAGAGAATTTAATTATGTATAAAATATGTTTAAATGTTTAAATCAAAGAGTTAAAATCCTCATTCCGTTCGGATAATAATCATTTGATTATAAATAATATAAAAAGAACATATTTAAGTATAAAACACTCTTAAATGCTTATATAAAGTTATCTTTAATTATGAATTTATTTTATAATTACTAGTTTTCACTAAATATTTTATATAATTTCATAAACAATTTCATATTTACTATTTGTATTAACATTAATATGAATGATGTAACCATTACAAAAATTACTGTCCGTGAAACGTGCGTAATTTCGTTATTTGAAAAAAGTCCAGATATCGAGAATTTTCCTGTTGAAAAGAGTACACCTATCGAAGATATTTATTTCAAAAATAAAAGTCAAAGGAGAAGGCTTAGTAATGACGAACTGATAAAAAAAGAGTCTATGATTGGAGAAGAACGACCACAATTGTTTGACCATTTTTTTCTTTTAAAAATTCTAAAGTTTAGTAATTTCAATTAGGATATATAGAAATAAAGAATAATCTAATGGTATAACCCAGAAAAACAGAATATGGATACAACTACAAAAACTGCTGCCCATGAAATGTGCGTAAATTTACTATTGAAAAAAGTCTGGCTTATAAAAAGAATATATTTATGTATAAAACACTTAAATGTTTATTGATATATGAAAATAAAGAATAATCTAATGGTATAACCCAGAAAAACAGAATTTAGATACAACTACAAAAACTGCTGCCCATGAGATGTGCGTAATTTTACTATTGAAAAAAGTCTGGCTTATAAAAAGAATATATTTATGTATAAAATACTTTTAAATGTTTATATCAAAGAGTTAAAATTCTCTTTTCGTTCGGATAATAATCATTTGATTATAAATAATATAAAAACAATATATTTATGTATAAAACACTCTTAAATGTTTATATAAAGTTATCTTTAATCATGAACTTATTTTATAATTACTAATCTTCACTAAATATTTTATATTATTTCATAAACAATTTCATATTTACTATTTGTATTCACATTAATATGAATGTTGTAACCCCTACAAAAACTACTGGCCGAGAAACGTGCGTAATTTTGTTATTGGAAAAAAGTCCAGGTATCCAGAATTTCCCTGTTGAAAAGAGTACACCTATCGAAAATATCTTTTTCAAAAATAAATGTCAAAGGAGAGGGCTTAGTAAAGACGAACTAAGAAAAAAGAGTCTATGATTGGAAGAGGACGACAATTGTTTGACCATTTTTTTCTTTTTCTTTTAAAAATAGCAAAGTTTAGGAATTTCAATTAGGAAATATAAAAATAAAGAATAATCTATTGGTATAATCCTGAAAAACAAAATTTGGATATAACTATAAAAACTGCTGCCCATGAAACGTGCATAAATTTACTGTTGAAAATAGTTTGGAAAAAAGAGTACACTTATCGAAGATATTTATTTCAAAAATAAATGTCAATGGAGAGGGCTTAGTAATGACGAACTGATAAAAAAGAGTCTATGATTGGAAGAGGACGACAATTGTTTGACCATTTTTCTCTTTTTCTTTTAAAAATAGTAAAGTTTAGGAATTTCAATTTGGAAATATAAAAATAAAGAATAATTTAACGGTATAACCCAGAAAAACAGATTATAGATACAACTACAAAAACTGCTGCCCATGAAATGTGCGTAATTTTACTATTGGAAAAAGTCTGAATTATAAAAAGAAATTATTTATGTATAAAACACTTTTAAATGTTTATATAAAGTTATCTTTAATCATGAACTTATTTTATAATTACTAGTTTTCACTTAATATTTTATATAATTTCATAAACAATTTCATATTTACTATTTGTTTTAACATTAATAATACAAAGTTATCACTAATTATGAATTTATTTTACAATTACTAAACTTCACTAAATGTTTTATATATTGGATTGAAAATTACATATTTACTATTTGTATTAACATTAATATAAATTTTGTAACAATTACAAAAACTACTGCCAGTGAAACGTGCGTAATTCCGCTATCGGAAAAAAGTCCAGGTATCAAGAATTTCCTTGCTAAAAAGAATACACTTATTGAAGATATTTCTTTCAAAAATAAATGTCAAAGGAGAGTGCTTAGTAATAGCGAACTGATAAAAAAGAGTCTATGATTAGAGGAGGACGACGTCAATTGTTTGACCATCTTTTTCGTCTTCTTTTAAAAATTGTAAAGTTTAGTAATTTCAATTAGGATATATAAAAATAAAGAATAATCTAATGGTATAACCCAGAAAAACAGAATATAAATATAACTACAAAAACTGCTGCCCATGAAATGTGCGTAATTTTACTATTGAAAAAAGTCTGAATTATAAAAAGAAATTATTTATGTATAAAACACTTTTAAATGTCTATATAAAGTTATGTTTAATCATGAACTTATTTTATAATTACTAGTTTTCACTTAATATTTTATATAATTTCATAAACAATTTCATATTTACTATTTGTTTTAACATTAATAATACAAAGTTATCACTAATTATGAATGTATTTTACAATTACTAAACTTCACTAAATGTTTTATATAATTGAATAGAAAATTACATATTTACTAGTTGTAATAACATTAATATGCATTTTGTAACAATTACAAAAACTACTGCCAGTGAAACGTGCGTAATTCCGTTATCGGAAAAAAGTCCAAGTATCGAGAATTTACTTGCTAAAAAGAATACACTTATCGAAGATATTTCTTTCAAAAATAAATGTCAAAGGAGAGGACCTAGTAATGACGAACTGATAAAAAAGAGTCTATGATCGGAAGAGGACGACGATAATTGTTTGAACATTTTTTCTTTCTCTTTCAAAATTTACAAAGCTTAGGAATTTCTATTAGGATATATAAAAATAAAGAATAATCTAATGGTATATCCCAAAAAAATAGAATTCATGTACAACTACAAAAACTGCTACCCATGAAACGTGCGTAAATTTACTATTGAAAAAAGTCTGGATTATAAAAAGAATATATTTATGTATAAAACACTTTTAAATGTTTATATCAAAGAGTTGAAATTCTCGTTTCGTTCGGATAATAATCATTCGATTATAAATAATATAAAAAGAAAATATTTACGTATAAAACCCTTAAATGTTTATACAAAGTTATCACTAATTATGAATTTATTTCACAATTACTAGTCTTCACTAAATGTTTTATATAATTTAATAGAAAATTACATATTTACTATTTGTATTAACATTATTATGAATTTAATATCAACTATAAAAACTATTGCCCGTAAAACGTGCGTAATTTTGCTATTGGAAAAAGTCCAGGTATCGAAAATTTCTTTGCTGGAAAGAGTACACCTATCAAAGATATTTTTTTCATAAGTAAATGTCAAAGTAGAGAAAACTTGAAGTGAAAAATGTAGAAAAAGCGCTAGTGCGATACAATTAAAAAAAGTGTCCAGGAAGCGAATACGGTTTATATTAAAATAGTGTATGGAAGGAGAGTAGGGTACATTTTAAAATAGTGTCTATAACGAGGATATGGTATATACTAAAAAACAGTTAAGGAAGCGAATAAGGTTTGTATGAAAAAAGTGTCCGGAAAAAGAATACTATACATGCTTAAAAAGTATATGAATAGCATAAGGTACGTACTAAAAAAGTGTCTAGGAAGTGAGTACTGTACATACTAAAAAAAGGCCTAGTAAAAACAAATTGATTAAATAAGTCCATTATTGTAGGAGGACAACGACAATTGCTATACCAATTTTATCTTTTTTTTCAAAAATTATAAAAAACTTAGGAATTTCAATTAGGATATATAAAAATAAGGAATATTCTAGTGGTATAACCTTGAAAAACAAATTTTTGGATATAATTACAAAAACTGCTGCCCATGAAATGCGCGTAGTTTTTCTATTGAAAAAAGTCTGAATTATAAAAAGAATATATTCATGTATAAAACACTTTCAAATGTTTATATCAAAGAGTTAAAATCCTTGTTGCGTTCGGATAATAATCATTCGATTATAAATAATATAAAAAAAATATATTTATATATAAAACACTCTTAAATGTTTATACAAAATTATTACTAATCATGAACTTATTTTACAATCACTAGTCTTCACTAAACGTGAAAAGTGTGTAATTTTGCTATTGGAAAAAAGTTCAAGTATCGAGAATTTCCCTGCTGAAAAGTCTACACTTATCAAAGATATGTGTTTCAAAAATAAAAGTCAAAGGAGAGGGCCTAGTAATGATAAACTGATAAAAAGGAATCTATTATCGGAGGATGTTGACGACAATTGTTTGAACATTTTTTCTCTTTTTTATTCAAAAAGTTGCGAAACTCAGGAATTTCAATTAGAAAATATAAAAATAAAGAATCCTCTAGTGGTATCATACTGAAAAACAAAACTAAGGATACAGCTACAAAAACTGCTGCCCATGAAATGTGCGTAATTACACTATTGAAAAAGGTCTGTTATAAAAAGAATATATTTATGTATAAAACACTTTAAAATGTTTATTTCAAAAAGTTCAAGTCCTCCCTTCGCTCGGATAATAATTATCCGATTATAAATAATTTAAAAAAAATATATTTATGTATAAAACGTTCTTAAATGATTATAGAAAGTTATCACAAATCTTGAATTTATTTTACAATTACTAGTCTTTACTAAATATTTTATATAATTAAATAAACAATTTCATATTCACTATTTGTATTAACATTATTATGATTTTTACAATTACAAAAACTACTGCCGGGAAACGTGCGTAATTTCGCTATTGGTAAAAAGTCAATGTATCGAGAATTTCTCTGCTGGAAAGAGTACACCTATCGAAGATATTTCTTTCAGAAGTAAGTGTTAAAGGAGAGAGAGTTGAATTAAAAAATATTCCTAAAGTGTTAAGACGATACAATTAAAAAAAGTGTCTAGGAAGTGAATACGGTTTATATTAAAAAGTGTCTGGAAATAGAGTACGGTACATGCTTGAAATGTGTCTATAAAGAGGATATGGTACATACTAAAAAAGTGTCTAGAAATTGAATACGGTTTGTATTAAATTAGTGTTCGGAATGAGAATACGGTATATGCTTAAAAAGTGTTTATAAAAAATAGTTTTAAAATTTGAAAGTTTGTTAAAAGTTAAAGTTTAAAAAACGACAAGATATTTACAATATTGATTTCAATAACTGTATATAAAGTTAAAAGTATTATTAAATATTGAATTATTGCTTATTATCGTTAATAAATCTATTATAATTAGAAATAATTATCGATTTCTTTAATAGCGTCACTGACGCTAAGTGACAGATCAAATATAATTTGAAGAGATTTATGGAATATACGATATTATTAAGATATATATATATATATATATATATATATATATATATATATATATACAGTAATATAAGAAATAATTATAGCAAAAACTTACTTATTGGTATTTTTTAAAACACACACAAATTGTATTTAATTTATAAATTTTACAACTATAACTTGTACACTGTCTTCTTTACAGATAACCGCGTACTGAATACTGAATAAAAGAGTTAGTGAAGAAAAATCAACGGGTTAAGGGTGGGGGAGGGGGAAGGGGTAAATTTAGAAGTGTTTGGTAAAGGTGGAAAATGAATAGGATGAACCACTCTAAGAGAGATAGAAATTCATAAAGGAATTTGAAGTGGATTGGAATTTTCTTGATTGAGAATGTTTTTTTTTGTTGATGCACTGGCATAGGATAGGTTTACTCTTCAGGGCTGTGTTGGGGGTGTGTTAGGTGGTTTGTTATGCACTTGACCGAGAAATTAAGTTAGGAGTTTAAAAGTGTCTAGTAAGAAATTTTTGAAGGTGACTAGGAGAATTTTGCTTAAAATTGTATAGGATTGAGAGTGATTAGATGGGCGTTTTGTTAGAAAATAACTGGAGATTTGTGTTGTATTGGGGCGTAGCGGGGGTAGAAGTCTGGAAGCAGCGAATCTTAAAAGTGTGTGGAGATGGTATGACAAAAAGTGTCTAGAATGTGAGTTTAATTGTTTAAGACGAATCATGTTGCGTTGCGGATAATTAATAGAGGCGAGGTGGATGATTGAAATTGTTGGAGGATGTAAATTATTTTGAAGATTGGGTGTCTCCTATGTCATGATAGTTAATAAGAAGCGGTGGGAATGGTTTTTGAAATTTTTGAATTTAATTTGAAATTTGTTGGAAAAGTGACTAAGAGACATTGAAAGGTGTGTGGATGATGACGGGTGGTGGGGACTGGCTTTTCTCGAATCCGAGGTGAAGAATTTGTCGAAAAGGTATGTATGTGCGGTGTGGTACCTTGAAAGTGAAAGTTTAAAAAAAGTTTCCGAATATTGAGTAAGTTTTTTTATTTCCCATTCTATACACTTTTGAAACCACGTTCGCACAAAAATCATCGGATTTCGTTGTTTATTGTTCCTTAATCTCTCTCTGGTTGATATTCAGCAAAAAGTACAATTCATCCACAGAAGTAGACAAAACTTCAATTTTCTATACATCTTTTTTGAAACATACACAAAAATTGTTTTTAAATTACCAAATATACACATACACATCACTATTTCTACTAATTCAAATAGAAATGTCAAATTTGTAATGGCGTACGGAATGAAAAAGAAATGGAACCAAGTGATTAGTGTTGCTAGGAAGCGCTAGGGTGATACAATTAAAAAAAGTGTCTAGGAAAAGAATACGGTTTATATTAAAATAGTGTTTGGAAGGGTAGTAGGACATATACTAAAAAAGTGTTTATAAAGATGATACGGTACATATTAAAAAACTGTCGAGGAAACGAATACGGTTTGTATTGAAAAAGTGTTTGGAAAAAGAGTACGGTACATGCTTAAAAAGTATTTATGAAAAGGATACGGTACATACTAAAAAAGTGTCTAGGAAGTGAGTATACTAAATACTAAAAAGGGCCTAGTAATGACGAACTGAAAAAAAAAGTCTATGATCGGAGGACGACGATAATTGTTAGACCTTTGCTTTCCTTTTCATTCAAATATTTGCGTAACTTAAGAATTTCAATTAGGATATATAAAAATAAAAAATACTCTAGTGGTATATTTCTGAAAAACAAAAATGTGGATACAACTACAAAAATTGCTGCATATGAAACGTGCGTAAATCTACTATTGAAAAAAGTCTGGATTATAAGAAGAATATATTTGTGTATAAAACAATCTTAAATGTTTATATCAGAGAGTTGAATTCCTCGCTTTGCTCGGATAATAATCATTCGACTATAAATAATATAAAAAGAATATATTTATATGTAAAACACTCATAAATGTTTATACAAAATTATCATTAATCATAAACTTATTTTACAATTTCTAGTCTTCACTAAATGTTTTGTATAATTTAATAGACAATTTAATGTTCACAATTTCTATTAACATTATTATAAATTTATCACAACTACAAAAACTACTGCGCGTGAAACGTGTGTAATGTCAAAATAGAGGGCCTAGTAATGACGAACTGAAAAAAAAAGTATATTATCGGAGGAGAACAACGATAATTGTTAGACCATTCCTTTCTTTTTCTTTCAAATATTTGCGTAACTTAAGAATTTCAATTAGGATATATAAAAATAAAGAATTCTCTAGTGGTATCATTCTGAAAAATAAAAATTATAATACAACTACAAAAACTGCTGCCCATGAAACGTGCGTAATTTTATATTGAAAAAAGTCTGGATTATAAAAAGAATATATTTTTGTATAAAAAACTCTTAAATGTTTATACAAAGTTATCACTAATTATGAATTTATTTTACAATTACTAGTCTTTGTTAAATATTCTATATAATTTAATAGAAATTTCATATTTACCATTTGTATCAATATTATTATGAAGTTTGTAACAATTACAAAAACTACTGCCCGTGAAACGTGCGTAATTCCGCTATCGGAAAAAGTCCAGATATCGAGAATTTCCCTGTTGAAAAGAGTACACCTATCGAAGATATTTCTTTAAAAAAATAAATGTCAAAGGAGAGAGCTTAGTAATGACGAACTGATAAAAAAGAGTCTATGATTGGAGGAGGACAACGACAATTGTTTCACCATTTTTTTCTTTTTCTTTCAAAAATTGTAAAGTTTAGGAATTTCAATTAGGATATATAAAAATAAAGAATAATCTAATGGTATTACCCTGAAAAACATATTTTTCGATACAACTACAAAAACTGCTGCCCATGAAATGTGCGTAATTTTATTATTGAAAAAAGTCTGGATTATAAAAAGAATATATATATATATATATATATATATATATATATATATATATATATATATATATATATATATAAAACACTCTTAAATGTTTATACAAAGTTATCACTAATTATGAATTTAATTTACAATTACTAGTCTTCGTTATATATTCAATATAATTTAATAGAAAATTTCATATTCCCTATTTGTATTAATATTATTATGAGTTTTGTAACAATTACAAAAACTACTGCCCGTGAAATGTGCGTAATTCCGCTATCGGAAAAAAGTCCAGGTATCGAGAATTTCCTTACTAAAAAGAATACACATATCGAAGATATTTTTTTCAAAAATAAAAGTCAAAGGAGATGGCTTAGTAATGACGAACTGATAAAAAAGAGATCGGAGGAGGACGACGATAATTGTTTGACCATTTTTTTCTTTTTCTTTCAAAATTTATAAAGTTTAGGAATTTCAATTAGGATATATGAAAATGAAGAATAATCTAATGGTATAACCCAGAAAAACAGAATCTAGATACAACTACAAAAACTGCTGCCCATGAAACGTGCGTAATTTTACTATTGAAAAAAGTCTGGATTATAAAAAGAATATATTTATGTATAAAATACTTTCAAATATTTATATTAAAGAGTTGAAATTCACGTTTCGTTTGGATTATAATCATTCGATTATAAATAATATAAAAAGAATATATTTATGTATAAAACACTCTTAAATGTTTATACAAAGTTATTTCTAATTATGAATTTATTTTACAATTACTAGTCTTCACTAAATGTTTTATATAATTTAATAAAAAATTACATATTTACTATTTGTATTAACATTATTATGATATAAATAACAACTACAAAAACTACTGCCCGTAAAACGTGCGTAATTCCGCTATCGGAAAAAAATCCAAGTATTGAGAATTTCCCTGCTGAAAAGAGTATACTTATCGAAGAATTTCTTTCAAAAATAAATGTTAAAGGAGAGGGCCTAGAAAGTCTGGATTATAAAAAGAATATATATATATATATATATATATATATATATATATATATATATATATATATATATATATATATATATATATATATATATATATATATATATATATATATATATATATATATATATATATATATATATATATATATATATATATATATATATATATATATATGTATAAAACACTCTTAAATGTTTATACAAAGTTTTCACTAATTATGAATTTATTTTACAATTACTACTCTTCACTAAATATTTTATATAATTTAATAGACAATTTAATGTTCACAATTTGTATTAACATTAACCACAACTACAAAAAGTACTGCTCGTGAAACGTGCGTAATGTCAAAGGAGGGCCTAGTAATGACGAATTGAAAAAAAAGTCTATGATCAGAGGAAGACGACGATAATGGTTAGACCATTCCTTTCTTTTTCTTTCAAAATTTGCATAAGTTAAGAATTTCAATTAGGATATATAAAAACTCTAGTAGTATAATCCTGAAAAACAAAGATATGGATACAACTACAAAAACTGCTGCAAATGAAACGTGCGTAATTCTACAGTCTGGATTATAAGAAGAATATATTTATGTATAAAACAATCTTGAATGTTTATATCAAAGAGTTAATAATCATTCGATTATAAATACTATAAAAAAATATATTTATGCATAAAACATTAAGATGTATATCCCTAATGATGAACTTATTTTACAATTACTAGTATTCATTGAATATTTCATATAATTTAATAGACAATTTAATGCTCACTATTTGTATTAACTTTACTACGAAATCACTACAACTACAAAACTACTGTTAGTGAAACGTGCGTAATTTCGCTATTGGAAAAAAGGCCAAGTATCGAAAATTTCTCTGCTGGAAAGAGTACACTTATCGAAGATATTTGTTTCTAAAGTAAATGTCAAAGGAAAGGACCTAGTAATGATGAACTGATAAAAAATTTTTCTTTCGGACTTTATGTACGAAGGGGGTACCCTTCTGAATAGATTTTTAGGTTAAAATATGTTAATTTTGATGTTTAATAACTCGTTTATTAATGCCGCTGGAAACTTGCAATATTTTTTATATAATAGTATCAACACTCCTCTTTCGATTTGTACCAATTTCAATATCCTCATATCATAAACGTAGTTGTTACGAATTTTTTAAGGTAAATTTTGAAAAAAATTTTCAACTTAACTTTATTCCTGTATAATTCCTACAAATATTAAATGAAAGAAACGAAAAATGATTGGTAATTAAGATACATGTTTCCTCTATCGATTGATGTAAAACAAATCTCGTTATCTTCCATAGATTCTGAAATATGAAATTTTAAATGAAAACGTGTCAAAAAGATTTTGTAAATTTCGGTTCCCTGACCAAAAAATTGATAATTTTGCTTTACTGTGAATGTATGTAAAAAGTGATATTGTATTATGTATTTTGTCTCGCAGAATCCAAAAAATATATCATTTTTTAATTTTAAGTTATATTTTTCCAGAAAATGTCATTTTAAAAAATTTTCCTGATTTTTCCACTGGAAAAAAATTTTTTTTTAAATAACGGACAAATTTTTCAGATTCCTCGTATTAAGAAACCCCTTTTTGCAAAATTTCATGAAAATCGGAGAGAAATTTTTTTTTTCGGGTTTTATGTACCAAGGGGGACCCTTCTGAATGGATTTTTCGGTTAAAAAATGTCAACTTTGATGTTTAATAACTCGTTTATTAATGCCGCTGGAATCTTGCAATATTTTTTATACAATAGTATCAACTCTCCTCTTTCGATTTCTACCAATTTCAATATCCCCATATTATAAACGTAGTTGCTACGAATTTTTTTAAGGTAAATTTTGATAAAAATTTTTAGCTCAATTTTAACCCTTTATAATTCCTACAAAAATTAAATAGAAGAAACGAAAAATGATTGTTAATTAAGATACATCTTTCCTCTATCGAATGATGTAAAATAGATGTCGCTATCTTCAATATATTCTGAAATATGAAATTTTAAATGAAGGGATGTCAAAAAGATTTTATAAATTTCGGTTCTCAGACCAAAAAATTGAAAATTTTGCTTCACTGTGAATGTATCTAAAAGTGATATAGTATTATGTATTTCGTCTCGTAGAATACAAAAAAAAAGTTATTTTTTGATTTTGAGTTATAGTTGTCCAGAAAATCCCATTTTCAATAATTTTCCTGAATTTTTCATAGGAAAAAATTTTTTTTTTAAATAACGGACAAATTTTCCAGATTCCTCGTATCAAGAAACCCCTTTATGCAGAATTTTATGAAAATCGGAGAGAAATTTTTTTTTTCGGGATTTATGTAGGAAGGGGGTAGTACCCTTTTGAATGGATTTTTCGGTTAAAAAATGTCAACTTTGATGTTTAATAACTCGTTTATAAATGCCGCTGGAATCTTGCAATATTTTTTATACAATAGTATCAACTTTCCTCTTTCGATTTCTACCAATTTCAATATCACCATATTATAAACGTAGTTGCTACGAATTTTTTCAAGGTAAATTTTGATAAAAATTTTTAGCTCAATTTTAACCCTTTATAATTTCTACAAAAATTAAATGGAAGGAACGAAAAATGATTGGTAATTAAGATACATCTTTCTTCTGTCAAACGGTGTAACAATAATGACAATACCTTTCTTAATTCCGAAAATATTAAATTTTAAATAGAGGCATGTCAAAAAGATTTCAAAAATTTCGAGGTCCTGGATAAAAATTTGAAAACTTCGATATATAGTAAACGTATGGGAAAAATGATCAAATATCATGTATTTTTACCCGAGGATTCCATTTCTTTTATCAGATTTCCGAAATTCTTTTTAATAAAGAAATAAAAAAATATTTTTCGAAATTTCTTCAAGTAAACTATTTAAAGGAAAAGTTTTACTTGAAAACTAATGATATCATCCGATTCGTCTTGATTAAAAACCCCTAATTACAAATTTTTATAAAAATCGCATAATAATTACTATTTTTAAAACTTGCAAATATTCCGATTTCTGACGTTTTTATTTTTTTTAAGCATGTAAAATAAAACTTATCGAAAAACTGATTAGCTCATTGTATTTCTCGCCCACGAAAACCCCTTTCCCTAGATTTTCATTCAAATCGCAGCATAAAAGTTACCGACCCCCCTTGATGGGTCCTGGCGAAAATTTCAAGTTACGTTTTGACAGCTAAAAATTCGTTTTAAAGAAATTTTAATGTCGGGACCGTGTTTCTGGATCAAATTTATACCCCCATACCAAATTTCGTATCAATCGAAGCATTTTGAAAATCTGACCTATAAAGCCGGTCCTGACACATAGTTAACGGGCAACATGAGCTGGGTTTTTGAAGGGGAAGGAAAAATCGTAGAGAAAAAATAAAAAAACTGTCGTGTAGAGAATCAAAAATTATGAACATTGGCGTAGTAATTGAGCCTATAAAAAAAT
>OY998186.1:12086276-12143776 GCA_963921935.1 Galeruca laticollis
GGGTGAAGTATTGTCGTAGTGATGTCTGTTTTGTTTGTTTGATTAGGTTTTTGTAGTGTCTTCGTTGTGTTTTATAGTCTATTATGTCTCGTTGTCTGTTAATGGGGTCTCTTTGTTGTTGGTATTTCTTTCTTAGTGTATTAGTGATGTGTCTTTGTGTTGTAAGTTCTGCTGTCCACCAGATTTGTGTTTTCTTATGTTGTTTTTTATGTTTTGGTGATGATTTGTGTATTAAGTGTATTAATGTGTTTTGTGTACATTCGATTTTGTCCTGAAAGTCCCCGCTTGTGTCCCACTGTGTTTCTTGTATAAGTCTTGTCAGTTTGGTCTTGTCAATTTTATCAAAGTGTATTTTGTTTATTGTTTGTTGTTGTGCTCGTTGTGTAATTATGTCGTATGTAATGTAGTGGTGGTCGCTCAGTGTGTCTTGGTCAGATACTGTCCAATTCTGTAAGTGTGTGCCCTTTGAAAGTGTTAAGTCGACCCAACTTTTCCCCCTTGTGTTTTGAAATGTCGGTGTACTGTCGTGTTTGTTGTTTATGTATATGTTGTGTCGTGCTGTCCATTCTAGTATGTCTTGTCCCCTGTCGTCTGTAATTGTTCCCCCCCATGTAGTGTGTTTGGCGTTAAAGTCACCTGCGATTATCATATGGTTTGTGTCATTTTCAATGTATTTTTTGTGTCTGTCTAGTCTAGTGTTCGTTGTGCCACCAGGCTCGTCATATATATTCATGATAGTAAAAGTTTTGTTAGGTGTTTGTAAGTGTACTGTTGTTACGTTTTGATCTGTTCTGTCTGTAAGTGTTGTAGTGTATTGTGTCAGTTTTTTGTGTATTAGTGTGACTGCCTTGGAGGCCCGGTTTACGCCAATAGCTGTATAGTCGCTGCTATCCCACACGTTGCGTCCTGGCTCTTGAATCAGGGTAATGTCAATGTTGTCGGTGTTCATTATGTGTATTAATTGGTCTGTGGCGTGTGTACCCCTCCCAGCGTTGAATTGAATAAATTTGATGTTCATGATAGTGTTGGTGTGGGTGTGGCGAGACTCTGTTGTTTTGTTGTGTTTGTGTTGTAGTTAAGTGTAGAGCGGTTTGTGTTGTGGTGTTCTGTACTGTTGTTTATTGATAATTAGTTTGTCTTCTGAACTCTTCCAGTTTTCTTTGATATATTGGGCAGCGTGTGTCTCTTGCCTGGTGACCTCTTGGTAATATTCTGAGAGTTTCGCAGTTGACGCAGTTATATTCGTTTTTCTCACACATGCTTCCGTCGTGTTTTTGACCACACTTATAGCACGTTGGTTTTTCCTCTTTGCAAAATTTGCCTACATGACCGTATCTGCAGCAACGGTAACATAGTGCCACCGACATGTGCTCTTCCGTGTATATTTTAGTGAGGTCATAATATATATAGCCTTTCTTCAAAATAGTTTTAGTAAGGTTTGCTGGGGCTTGTATGATTACGTTAACCTTCCATGGGTTTCTGCAGTTTCTAGTGGTTAGTATTTTAATTTTCTTGATCTCTTCTTCGAATTCGTTTAAGTCATCATTTTCGTATTGTATACCATCGATGATGTCTTCTAATTTGGCGTCTTTAGGCATGCCAGTCAAGATTATAGCCGGTTCATTTACTCTAGTAGCATCTTTGCTTTCTAGGTTTGTTGCCTTTTGAGCTCTATCTAAAATGTCCTCATGTTTACTTTTGGACTCGGTAGATACTATTATCCCTTTTGTGGTGCGTCTGATGAATGCTCCTTCCATTTCGGTGGGTTTTATTATTTTCTTGAGTTCATTCATAGTCCTTTGCTTGTTTTCAGTGTCCTCACCTGTCTTTAACGTAATAAGGGTCTCGTATTTCTTTTTAGCTGTGGGCGTAGACCATTGTTGTTTGGTACTTTCCGGTCTCGTTGTTGGTTCCCGTGCTGCAAAATCTGCGTAGGTCCTTGGCGCGGGGCCGATTGGAGGAAAATTTGCAGTGTATTGGGGGTTCGTCTGGTTTTCTTCTGTTTCTGCAACAGGCGCATTGTCATTTATGACTGTAGTTGATCTAGTCATGGCTTCAATTTTGTTTGTCAATATTTCCATTTTCTCCTTCAGCATGTATACCCCTATCAATTCGTCTTTATCCTTTCCACTGTCAGCCTTTTCTGCTTTGTGTTTACTTAAATTTATGATATCTTCTTGCAATTCGCTAATCTTTGTTTCCTGGACGAACAGGTAAGTAAGAAGGTCCTGATACATATTGACTATATGATCTGTTGATTCTAGGACAGTTGCCTTATCTCGTAACGTGAACGATATCTTTCCTTTTGCCTCAGGTGTTGTTCTTGTTACAGCCAGTGTAATAAGCTGTTTCAGTTCTCTTATTTTTATGTGGTTTTCGAGTATGTTCTGCTTCATACTTCTTTTATGCTTCTTCGTCTGTCCATGTATAGGTTCATCTATTTCGTCTGCATTGTCATCGTCCTCTTCCCTTTGTCTCTTGTTTTCATTTTCCTTGTCCTCCCTGCGAGACTCCATTTCACCTACGCTAAACGATCTATCCCGGTTTGGCGATCTTCCCAGCGATGCTCTAGGCTGAAATGGGTCCTTGATTTCCTTATCTTTATCCATACTTGTGAGGCTTCCGGCCTCTATGTCACAATATGTTTATGGTGTATAAATGTCTGTATTGTGTTAAAATGTCTATATGTGTAAATATACACAGTGTGTTCAAGTATATATACAAAACTTAAACCTAACTATAACTAATTGTAAATGGCACTTCGTGTCCGTCTTATAACTTAAAATCCTTGAAAAAGTGTATAGGAAATTTATATTTTCTGGTAAAAGTTTGGCACCTCGTGTCCGTTTATATTATTATTAAAATTAAAAAGTGTCTAGTAAATAATAATATAAAAAAAGAAAAAGAAAAGAGAACTTTTCAAAATCACTGTATGTTCAAAAGTTACCTGGGGGCCCAGGGTGCTCCGCTGGGCTTGGTACTCCGGTGGTCGTCGCACAAAAACCTGTCTAGGGCTTCGCACACACGACACTTAATTGGGGCCCAATGCACTAAAAAACTCGTTTAGGGCTTCGCGCACTAGACACCAAATGGGGCCCGTTTCACTCACCTTTACTAAACAACACTTCAATACGTTCGACTTATGAAATACGTCCGTACTTGACCGTGTCTCGATAGCAACTCAGTGGGTAGGGACAGTGGGAATCTCGTTAATCCATTCATGCGCGTCACTAATTAGATGACGAGGCATTTGGCTACCTTAAGAGAGTCATAGTTACGACCGCACCGGGGGGGTCTGGGGGGGCCGGTTAGGCCCCACCAGTTGCGTATAGCCTCAGGTCTTGTACAACTCGCTAGTCTCGGATACTAGTACGTTCATTGCTGAACGCCCGACACCTCGAACGACTGCTCGTGTTGTGCAGCTAGACTCGGATACTAGTGACTGTGTTTGGTACCGCGTACCGCCCACAGCTCCGACACCTCAAACGTCTGCTGGCCCGGTCCCCGATTCCCGGTAAGAACGGGCGGGCGTATCCCCAAGTACTTCGCCAACCTTTCATGCTTGCACCGCCTAGTTCCTAAGTTACAGAGGCCACAGTCCAGTGTCTCAACCTTCATGTCCCGCATGGCTCTGCCACACCCTCCCGGTAAAGCAAACATGTTCAAAGAGGGGATCCGTTCTTTCCCTGGGTACTATGCTCTATGATTCAAGGTTCTAACGCGACCTGTGACGACCTCCTCCAGGATGACTTTCGGGTTCGTCGCCATGTATTCCGGAAGGAGGCTGGATGAGAGAGCCCCTTATCCAAGTCCGGCGGTCAGACCGTCAAGGAGGTCAGGGGACTCCCGACACCTGATAAGGAATTATGCTACATGAACAGATTATCGAAATTCCCCCCGAAACTGTCGTTTCGGGCCCATGGACGTATCACGACCCATAAGGGAAGTGCTCCGTACATGAGATCGGTCCAGCTAGGAAAGCTATGCCCCTGCGAGTCCGTTCCCGGTGAAAGGGGAGGCAACTAGCCGTTGTCGCCTTGGGCCCCCTTTCCCCGCAGTACCAGTGTTAAGGTGGAGTGAAGAGCTCCACCTACCCGAGACTGGTCACGGGTCGTGCTAATTGACATGCAGGACGTCAACAACACTAGCAGGTTTGCCGACCTTCGCAAGCTAATACTCACTGGGCCCCATCCTCTGAAACACCTGCTGGGAGCGATCAGAGGTAGACATGTATGGGGACTAGCCCCTTCGATCGCCAAAACATGCCTGGCTCATCTACTTACACTAACAATGAGTTTATGGAGAAGAACTCTCCGCCACCCTATGTTAGGCTGAGCTCGGATACTAGTGACTGTGTACAAGTACAAGTACGAGCACACAGCTCCGACACCTCAAACGCTCGCCGGCGGTAATACTGGGATACTAGTGACTCCCCACAAGTGGGCAGCTCCGACACCTCATAACGTACGCCGAGTAAGCAGACTACCACTCATTAAGCATGTAGCGACCGGAACCGTTCAACCGAGCACTCGGAATTGGTAAGGTCGCCACAAGCGACGCTCTTGCACAGTGGTGCCGACAAGAGCCTTGCCCGCGCTTGCTTGAATTTCTTCACTTTGACATTCAGAGCACTGGGCAGAAATCACATTGAGTCAACACCCGTTGGGGCCATCGCAATGCTTTGTTTTAATTAGACAGTCGGATTCCCCTAGTCCGTGCCAGTTCTGAGCTGACCGTTGAATGGCGGCCGAAGAGGACATCCAAACACCGGTTAAGGTAATTTGGAGCCTCGCAGCAAGACGGTTCCGCGGGAGGCCAAGGCACGGGACCGAACTCGGATCCATAATCATCACCGACTCCCGAAGGAGAGGCTCCAACTACTTCACCTCGCCCAGGCCCGGCACGTCAGCCGTGACCCGCTTCCTCGCCAAGCCCGACACGCCCCGATCCTCAGAGCCAATCCTTATCCCGAAGTTACGGATCCAATTTGCCGACTTCCCTTACCTACATTATTCTATCGACTAGAGGCTCTTCACCTTGGAGACCTGCTGCGGATATGGGTACGAACCGGCGCGAGCCTCCACGTGGCCCTCTCCTGGATTTTCAAGGTCCGAGGGGAAGATCCGGACACCGCTGCAACTGCGGTGCTCTTCGCGTTCCAAACCATATCTCCCTGCTAGAGGATTCCATGGAACTCGAACGCTTATGCAGAAAAGAAAACTCTTCCCGGATCTCCCGACGGCGTCTCCAGGTCCTTTTGGGTTACCCCGACGAACTCTCTTGCGAGGGCCCGACTTTTTGACGGTTCCGCTGCCGGGTTCCGGAATAGGAACCGGATTCCCTTTCGCCCGATGGGTGTGTACAAACTTTTTACGTGTGTATTGTTGTACGTAAATAAAGCTACACCACATCAACATCGGCTTTCGCCTAGGGCTTAGGATCGACTGACTCGTGTGCAACGGCTGTTCACACGAAACCCTTCTCCACGTCAGTCCTCCAGGGCCTCGCTGGAGTATTTGCTACTACCACCAAGATCTGCACCGACGGCGGCTCCAGACGGCCTCACGGCCAGCCCTTCTGCGCACACCGCCGCGACCCTCCTACTCGTCAGAGCTTCATGGTCGCGCACAAAACGCAAACCGCACATGCCGCTGACGGTCGAGTATAAGCACGACGCTTCAGCGCCATCCATTTTCAGGGCTAGTAACTTCGGCAGGTGAGTTGTTACACACTCCTTGGCGGATTCCGACTTCCATGGCCACCGTCCTGCTGTCTTAAGTTACCAACGCCTTTCATGGTATCCCATAAGCGTCGATTTTGGCGCTTTAACTCGACGTTTGGTTCATCCCACAGCGCCAGTTCTGCTTACCAAAAATGGCCCACTTGGCACTATGATTCGAGTCTCGCGGCTTCATAAGTTCGAGAAAGCCGGAGATCTCACCCATTTAAAGTTTGAGAATAGGTTGAGGTCGTTTCGACCCCAATGCCTCTAATCATTCGCTTTACCGGATGAAACTCGTACGCAACGAGCGCCAGCTATCCTGAGGGAAACTTCGGAGGGAACCAGCTACTAGATGGTTCGATTAGTCTTTCGCCCCTATACCCAGTTCCGACGATCGATTTGCACGTCAGAATCGCTACGGACCTCCATCAGGGTTTCCCCTGACTTCGTCCTGACCAGGCATAGTTCACCATCTTTCGGGTCCCAGCGTGTACGCTCTTGGTGCGCCTCTTCTCGCAATGAGAACGAGACGCCCCGGGAGTGCGAAGCGATCACTTTTAAGGGCAAATCGCTCATCCTCCCTTGGTCTACGCAAGGTAAGCCTTTACTTTCATCACGCCTTTAGGTTTAGTTATGTCCCAATGACTCGCGCACATGCTAGACTCCTTGGTCCGTGTTTCAAGACGGGTCCTGAAAGTACCCAAATCTATAGCGTCGTTGATCGGCGTTTCAAAACGAGGTCTGTTCGAGAACACCGTAACCAACAGTCGTTCCGGGACAGAATCGGCACTAGGTCCGATCGCCGTCAAACACGAAACGTGCTTGCTACGGGCCGAACGCTAACTAATGTAGCGGCCCCGCGCCATATTTATACCGTCGAGCGAGCCTGTCGGAACATCGAGGGTCCACATAAAATCGAAAAATCACGTGGTCTCCACCCCGAGTCTTAGACAGACACCCAACGGATCACGACGTCCTACTAGAGGAAAAGTGCACGCGTTCGACATCGATTCGAAGAACATAAGATGCAAACACATGCGCCGAAGCACATCATCCGTCATACAAACGTTCAACTTCAACGATCGAAACGCGAATGAATTTCCTCTTTCGACCTTTCGGGTTTCTCAGGTTTACCCCTGAACGGTTTCACGTACTCTTGAACTCTCTCTTCAAAGTGCTTTTCAACTTTCCCTCACGGTACTTGTTCGCTATCGGTCTCGTGGTCATATTTAGCCTTAGATGGAGTTTACCACCCACTTAGGGCTGCACTCTCAAGCAACCCGACTCTGAGGAGAGATCCTCCCGCAATCGGCAACGGTCACTACGGGCCTGGCACCCTCTATGGGCTGTGGCCCCGTTCAAGAAGGACTTGGACGCGCCGCACGATCTCGGGATAAACGGATCCTCCCTAACACCACATTTCCCGGTGGCCGATGTCGACCACGGGATTCGGTGCTGGGCTTTTCCCTGTTCGCTCGCAGCTACTGAGGGAATCCTAGTTAGTTTCTTTTCCTTCGCTTAGTAATATGCTTAAATTCAGCGGGTAGTCTCACCTGCTCTGAGGTCGATATAATGAAAATAAAATTCGTATACAACTCTTCTCGCATACACACATATTATAATAACGAATAATACACGCATTCACTGTTCGTTATAATAGGCAAGAAATATTCATTCTGTCGTAATGTAATACGTATACCAAATAAACACAGGTCAGACGTCCAGTCTTCGAAATGTTATTTTCTCTCGGACACGACGACCGTGTAGTATACATATATCGACTATATAAAATATACTCTCGCCAACAAACTTTGTGTTTGTATGTAAAAGTGTTTATTTTATAATCGTGCTTATACATGCGTGGTAGTTGTGTACAAAAGTACGTAGTTTTTTAGATGAAGATCTACGTTGCTTTCGCATTTTGGGATGCCGCACAGATATATACACACATAAGATGTAGTGTGTTTTTTTCTGTGCGTTATAACACATCCAACGCGCTCCGACATTTTTTCTAAAAAGAAAAAACCGAGCAGTCTTTGAAATTGATACGACCCTCAGCCAGGAGTGGTCCGGGAACGAGTATCCGAGGACCGCAATGTGCGTTCGAAATGTCGATGTTCATGTGTCCTGCAGTTCACAAGTTGACGCGCAATTAGCTGCGTTCTTCATCGACCCACGAGCCAAGTGATTCACCGTTCAGGGTAATCATTTAAGTTAGACGTGATCTATTCGTATTTAATAATACGTACAGAACTTTACGCCTCGATAACAAAATGGCAAGTTATATTAATAATAAAAATTGAAGAGTTTTATCGTACTTAATCATCTCTTGTTTATATGCACAGCACATGTTTTACAAACGAGGCGTGCAAAAAGATGATTGCACAATATCCTCTTTACTTGTCATCTTAAAGGTAATGCGTACACCAATTTCGATGGTCAGGCGTAAATCTTTCAACACCTTCGGAATAACATATAAAATATTATTCCTTAAAAGAACAATAATAATATTGCTCTTTCAGGTACCCGAAAACGTCATATACTTTATTTAAAAAATAAATAAAGCTGACTCCGATCGAAATTATTTTATATAGGCGAATTACGCTTTATACTTTGAAGATAATCTGTAAAGTACGAAAAAAAACTTTCGAACCCCGAGCGAGCTTACGTATATATTGGAGATACGTGTCGCTCGCACATATGGTTAAAAAGTTGTAGTTTTCGTAATATTATCGTTATTTTTCATTCGAACTATCGAATATAAAAAAATAACTACTTAATAGTTCGAGAATTGTAGAAACTATATTTCTACAAATACAGACTTGTCGTTTTTGAAGACGAACAAACACTGTAATGATCCTTCCGCAGGTTCACCTACGGAAACCTTGTTACGACTTTTACTTCCTCTAAATGATCAAGTTTGGTCATCTTTCCGAAGCATCGGCGACGTCGAAACGCCACCGCGCTCAGTCCGAAGACCTCACTAAATCATTCAATCGGTAGTAGCGACGGGCGGTGTGTACAAAGGGCAGGGACGTAATCAACGCGAGCTTATGACTCGCGCTTACTGGGAATTCCTCGTTCATGGGGAACAATTGCAAGCCCCAATCCCTAGCACGAAGGAGGTTCAGCGGGTTACCCGGGCCGCTCGGCCAGGGAGGACACGCTGATTCCTTCAGTGTAGCGCGCGTGCGGCCCAGAACATCTAAGGGCATCACAGACCTGTTATTGCTCAATCTCGTGCGGCTAGAAGCCGCCTGTCCCTCTAAGAAGAATTGTTTGTACGCCGACAGTAAAAACCGCGTACGGCAAGAGCCGAAACTCAATACCGACGGGCCTTTGGGATGTCGAAATACGCCTAGTTAGCAGGCTAGAGTCTCGTTCGTTATCGGAATTAACCAGACAAATCGCTCCACCAACTAAGAACGGCCATGCACCACCACCCACCGAATCAAGAAAGAGCTCTCAATCTGTCAATCCTTCCGGTGTCCGGGCCTGGTGAGGTTTCCCGTGTTGAGTCAAATTAAGCCGCAGGCTCCACTCCTGGTGGTGCCCTTCCGTCAATTCCTTTAAGTTTCAGCTTTGCAACCATACTTCCCCCGGAACCCAAAAGCTTTGGTTTCCCGGAAGCTGCCCGCCGAGTCATCGGAGGAACGTCGGCGGATCGCTAGCTGGCATCGTTTATGGTTAGAACTAGGGCGGTATCTGATCGCCTTCGAACCTCTAACTTTCGTTCTTGATCAATGAAAGCGTTTTTGGCAAATGCTTTCGCTTCTGTCCGTCTTGCGACGATCCAAGAATTTCACCTCTAACGTCGCAATACGAATGCCCCCATCCGTTCCTATTAATCATTACCTCGGGGTTCCGAAAACCAACAAAATAGAACCGAGGTCCTATTCCATTATTCCATGCACACAGTATTCAGGCGAAATTTTGGCCTGCTTTAAGCACTCTAATTTGTTCAAAGTAAACGTGCCGGCCCACCTCGACACTCAGTCAAGAGCACCGCGGTGGGATTGAGTTGGGCCGCCCTTACGAGCTAAGCCCACCGGCAGGACGTCCCACGACACGCCAGTTAACACCGCGTACGATGAACCAGCGGCGTGGGACACAGATTCGACTACGAGCTTTTTAACCGCAACAACTTTAATATACGCTATTGGAGCTGGAATTACCGCGGCTGCTGGCACCAGACTTGCCCTCCAATTGATCCTCGTTAAAGGGTTTAGAGTGTACTCATTCCGATTACGGGGCCTCGGATGAGTCCCGTATCGTTATTTTTCGTCACTACCTCCCCGTGCCGGGAGTGGGTAATTTGCGCGCCTGCTGCCTTCCTTGGATGTGGTAGCCGTTTCTCAGGCTCCCTCTCCGGAATCGAACCCTGATTCCCCGTTACCCGTTACAACCATGGTAGGCGCAGAACCTACCATCGACAGTTGATAAGGCAGACATTTGAAAGATGCGTCGCCGGTGCGAGACCGTGCGATCAGCGAAAAGTTATTCAGAGTCACCAAATTGTACGATGACGAGCAAGCCCGCCACCGATTGGTTTTGATCTAATAAAAGCGCTCCTTCCGTCTCCGGTCGGAGCTCTGTTTGCATGTATTAGCTCTAGAATTACCACAGTTATCCAAGTAAATGTGGGTACGATCTAAGGAACCATAACTGATTTAATGAGCCTTTCGCGGTTTCACCTTAATTTGGCTTGTACTGAGACATGCATGGCTTAATCTTCGAGACAAGCATATGACTACTGGCAGGATCAACCAGGGAGCTGTTGTATATAGTGTACTATTTCTAGTATCGTTGAAAGATAACAACAAATATTAGATGATGCACACATACACATATTAGTCTCCTCAAGTTTTTAAAAAGACGTCAAAATGTGTATCACATCTATCGTATACATATATTATCTTTCTCGTTTGCGTGTTGTATGCGTATATTTGAAAATATACAATTTTCAACGCCACGCTTTACGGAAAAATTTTAATATGATATACAGAGGACTGCACATTTCATTCTCTATATATTATGTTAATACCGAATCGACTATTGTAATTTCAATTTTCTACCTTAATACTATATCGTGTTAGTTTACACGTTTTAGTTGAAGTAGATACTGTCATTATAATATATTACGCCGATCGGCTCAAAATTTCGACATTCTCTCGACCCTTCGCTAGATTGAAAGCGACATGGTATTCTCGAAAGAATCGTTTCGAATTTTTTTAATATTCTCGCTCGGATTGAAGAGAGTTATCGCAATATCTA
This sequence comes from Galeruca laticollis, assembly GCA_963921935.1. Taxonomy (NCBI): domain Eukaryota; kingdom Metazoa; phylum Arthropoda; class Insecta; order Coleoptera; family Chrysomelidae; genus Galeruca; species Galeruca laticollis. The sequence continues at coordinate 12,097,273 of OY998186.1, forward strand.
TTTACGTTCGTTGACCAATATTAGGACTAACGAAAAATACATTTTATTACAGACCGCATGTGAATCGCTTACGTTAAACGTTTGCTAAATTCGCGATCTCGCAATATAATAGTATTGTGGAACATACGCACCACAAAAGAAACACGTTAAATTGCAATATGTAAAAATATTGAACAATCGGTGTGTGTTCTCTTGTGATATGTATACAATCCACATGTGTGAATGATTGAAAAACGTCTACAAGTAAATAAAGCTGCATTGCTCTATTTGACGAGACGTCTTACATTCACCACACATTTGTCTGCCCGGTATTATGGTTCGTCTTATACATTTTTATAATACTAAATATACTAATTCTCAAAATAAGTGTATGGTGCATCGATGATCCCCTATTGCAAAAAAGTTTAGGCATCGAGGATGTCACATTTTCCGAGAAATTTGTTCGAGACGAGTATTTATATAAAACGGTGGAAACAGTGGACTTCGTAGGAAAGTGACTAGAAAGGACACACCGATACAATTAGTCGATGGCAAAGATTCGTATTGTATTAAAAAGTGTTTAGTAGGAGGAGGTGACGATAACAACACGCACCAGACTAGAAAACGAGTCTAGGAAATGGGAATCGGTAAAAAGTGTCTAGGAATTGAATTTCATAGAAAGGAAAAATCGATACAAACAGTCGATGGCAAAGATTCGCATTGTACTAAAAAGTGTGTAGAAGACGCAAAGGACTTTCCACATTAGTCTATAAAATGTGTCTAGGAAATGGAAATGGATTAAATGTGTCTAGGAAGTGGATTTCCTATAAAGGAGACATCTATACAATTAGTCGATGGCAAAGATTCGTTATGTAGTAAAATGTATATATGAAGTGGTGACTACAACGGCCCACATCACATTATAAAATGTGTCTAGAAAATGGAAATTGGTAAAAAGTGTCTAGGAATTGAATTCAATAGAAAGGTGTCTAGAAAGGAGAAATCGATACAATCAGTCGATGGCAAAGATTCGCATTGTACTAAAAAGTGTGTAGAAGACGAAAAGGACTTTCCACATTAGTATATAAAATGTGTCTAGGAAATGGAAATGTATTAAATGTTTCTAAGAAGTGGATTTCCTAGAAAGGAGACATATTTACAATTAGTCGATGGCAAACATTCGTAGTATACTAAAATGTATATGTGAAGTGGTGGCTACAACGGCCCACATCAGATTAGAAAATGTGTCTAGGATATGTGAATCGGTGAAAAGGGCCTAGGAATTGGATTTCATGGAAAGGTGTCTAGAAAGGAGAAAGTTCCACATTAGTCCATAAAATGTGTCTAGGATATGTGAATCGGTGAAAAGGGCCTAGGAATTGGATTTCATGGAAAGGTGTCTAGAAAGGAGAAAGTTCCACATTAGTCCATAAAATGTGTCTAGGAAATGGAAATCGATTAAATGTGTCTAGGAAGAGGATTTCCTCTACTATTAGTCGATACCAAAGATTCGTAGTGTACTGAAAAGTGTATAGGAAGAGGTGAGTACAACGGCCCACATCAGATTATAAAATGTGCCTAGGAAGTGGGCTTCGTTGAAAAGTGCCTGGAAAGGAGATACCTATACAATCAGTCGATGGCAAAGATTCGCATTGTACGAAAAAGTGTGTAGGAGGCGAAAAAGAGCATTAGTCTCTAAAATGTGTCTAGGAATTGGGAATGAATTAAAAGTGTATGGGAAGTATAATCTTTGTATTGTATTAAAATGGTGTCTACAAATAGTGTTAGTTATATTTAAAAGCGTGGTATATCTATATAAAAACTGTATGGGAAATTTATTGATTTAAAGGTCTCTAGAAAGCCGAAGCGAAGTTTATTTAAGAAAGCGTAAATGTACATGCGAGGAGACTACAGCACCAACCTGTACACATATAGACGTAAATTTCATTAGTCGAAGGTGAAGATTCGTATTATATTATTATATTTAAAAGAGTCTAATTGCCCATTAAGTTTATTGAGAAGTGCCTGGGAAGAAGACGTAGATTTGTATTAAAAAGTGTATAGGAGTCGAGGAGTATTATGTTATGCGTCCGGTAACGTAATTGGAGACACAACAAGAATCTACGTATATAGAGGGTTTATTGCAATAACAGAACAAAAAAGTCTGGCTCTACAATCTAGGGATGCGCGAGTGGACTGGGTCGCTCACATATATTTAGGAACAGAAAATTTGTCTAAACGTAGAGCGAATGAAGTTGCGTCCGTTAAATAAAAAATTTTGGAAATTGTCCAGGTCAAAACGAAATTTGACCACTTATGGCTGTTTGGTGACAGTAAATGAAACAAAAAAAATATGTTCAATACTACAACGCACCATTTTCTTGTCAGTGTCGTTATACACACTTACCTTCGGATAGAGATTTCGCGCCGATAGAGAAGCTGCAAAAAATTATGTTGGCTCCTTAAACTTATTCTCTAGGAACACAATTTTGGAATAAAAGGATTTCTTATTTTTGAGCCCATTTTAGGGAACATATTAAAAACGAACATCATCATCACTGTCTTCATTTCGAATGTAAGACGAATTATCTCGCTATCTAAGCGTTATTATTTATACCAATAAATACATATATGAATGAATGCCGATGTTCTGGCAATTCCAGCTACCCCTTTGTTAGTCTGGAGAACGACGTAGCTCCTTGGTACGAGCGTTATCCAATTATTGTCATTTCAGTCTGCGTTGGGCATCGACGATACCTCCCCTTTTAAAACTTTTAGGCATCGAGGATGGACTTTTACGAAAATGTAGAAGGGCGTAAAGTGATTAAAGCAAAACTCCATTGGTGGTGACAGTTTTGGAGTTAGAGGATTTCTTAATTTTAACCCTGTCTTAGCAAACATGTAAGACGACCTTATCTTGATGTCTCAAGTATTTATGTTTATATATATATATGAATGAATGCCGATGGTCTGGCTATTCCGGCTACCCCTTCGTTAGTCTGGAGAACGGCGTAGCCCCTTCCTACGAGCGCATTATCCAATTATTGTCGTATGATAAAGTTACTTTGTCTCATGTAGAAAAATGTCCCGTCACAACTACAAAAACTGCTGCCCCCGAAACGTGCGTAATTTCGCTAATTTCAAACTTCATTTAAAATTAATGTTCTAACATCCAATTATTGTCGTATGAGAATGTTACTTTGTCTCATGTAGAAAAATATCACTCGACCGGTATGTATGTCCCTGAAAAGAGGCTTTAGGTTGTCACAACTACAAAAACTGCTGCCCCCGAAACGTGCGTAATTTCGCTAATTTCAAACTTCATTTAAAATTAATGTTCTAACATCCAATTATTGTCGTATGAGAATGTTACTTTGTCTCGTGTAGAAAAATATCACTCGACCGGTATGTATGTCCCTGAAAAGAGGCTTTAGGTTGTCACAACTACGAAAACTGCTGCTTCTGAAACGTGCGTAATTTCGCTAATTTCAAACTTCATTTAAAATTAATGTTCTAACATAAATAGAATCCACAAATTAAGGGTTGAAACAGTAAATTTTGATTTGAAATGACATTATGTTATTATAACAGTCTAATTTAACCTTTCAATTAATGGATTATAATTCTACAATTTCGTGTAGACATAAGTTATTGAATAAAAATAATTGATTTCCACACGAAATAAATTGATACTGAGATCTAATTAGAAGGATAATGATATTAAAAATTATTCTTTATTCATCAAAACATAGTTAGTTTGAGTGTAATAAGAGTAACGTTTATTTTATTGTATAATATATGTATATATAATAATTACATATTTTATTTACACATTATTTGCGAAAGGATTTTTACATTACAAACGATAACATATTTCTGAAATAATGACAAAAAGTATAGGTATCGAGGAGCACACTGCCCAAAGAATTCTAGGCATCGGGGATACCGCTATAGTATGCAAAGTTGTGTCGAAGAAATGTTGATGTCATACATAAATAAAAATTATATTGTGGTTCTGAAAAGAACCGTTTGCTTGTTGTTGTACGAGTAAATAAATGGTCGACTCAAAAGTGAAATTATTTAGAACTTGTGTATTTGGTCACTGCTTTAGTTCCTTCACTGACGGCGTGCTTCGCTAATTCACCTGGAAGTAATAATCTTACGGCAGTTTGAATTTCTCTACTTGTAATTGTTGAACGTTTATTATAATGAGCTAATCTGGACGCTTCGGCGGCAATACGTTCAAAAATATCATTAACAAAACTGTTCATTATACTCATGGCTTTACTGGAAATACCGGTGTCAGGATGGACTTGTTTCAATACTTTGTAAATGTAAATGGCATAACTCTCCTTCCTCCTCCTCTTCTTCTTTTTGTCAGTTTTTGATATATTCTTTTGAGCCTTACCAGCCTTTTTGGCTGCTTTTCCGCTAGCTTTTGGTGGCATTTTTCTTGGAAAACACTAAAATAACGTAACTTATCTTTTAAAATACAGACAGAAACTAAAAAATGAGCACACACACACACGCGCGCGTGAGAAAACCCGTCCCACTAAGCATCAACCCCCGGACTAGGTCCGCGGGTGGGTGCGAAGTAGAACTTCCATCCACCCCCTGTCATTCCGACAGGACCTCATCGTAGCTCGCGTTTTGCGTATTCTCCCTCACCTTTCTCTAATTCTGTGAAAGGTTCCAGGAGGTCTCCATATCCTTTCGAAGGGGCAGCTCTGGTGGCTATACTCCCTTGTCCTTTCGCGGTTGTTTGGTCGTCGTCGAAATGTGTGTGTGTGATCGCTGCCTCAGCCGTAACTTCCCTTGCCTGCTTCGGCGAGGAATGCCCTAAGCTGAGTGGTCCATCGCCTTCTTTATAGCTGTCCCCGATGTGTAAATCGGCGCTTACCTGATGCAGCAGCGCGGACTTACCGTGTCGGGGGGATTCATCTCTTCTTACTTCTTTTCCCCGGGATTTTTTTTGTGTTTTTTGTGTTTTTTTTGTGTTTTTTTGGTGTGCAGGCGATTTCTCGCCTGCACGGTTTTTTTTTTTTTTTTTTTTTTTTTTTTTTTTTTTTTTTTTTTTTTTTTTTTTTTTTTTTTTTTTTTTTTTTTTTTTTTTTTTTTTTGGTGTAAAGGCTTTCGCCTTTACGGTTTTTGGGTTTTTTGGGTTTTTTTGGGTGGGGATCTTCATGCCTAGTCTTCAATTTGCTTTCTTGGTCTCTTGTGTTTCCTGTAGTCTTCTTTCTTGTAGCTTGTTAGGTCCCTCAGTTCCACATTTGGATGTGTTTTCAGCTCTTCAAGGAGTTTCCTCGCTCTTTCGTCCATTAGTTCCAGTACTTTCTCTACCTTTGTTTCTTCGTATATGTCTACGTTCCTTTTCCTCCATGGGGCGCTTGTTGCTTGTCTCAGCGTTATGTTCTGTTGCGCTTGTAGTTTTTGTCGGTTTGTTTCACAGGTGTGTCCCCAAGCGACTGAGGCGTATGTGATGATTGGGATTATAATACTCCTTATAAATCTCAACTTGGTCTTTAAGTTTAGCTTGCTTCTCCTGCCTAACAGTCCTGCGAGTCTTGCCCTGGCTTGCTTCGTTTTGTCTATGATGTTGTTTACGTGTGGGGTGAAAGTTAGTCCCTGGTCCATCGTTACTCCTAGGTACTTTACTTTTTCCGCCCACTCGATTTCTTCGCCATCAATTTCTATTTTCTCTTCTGGTCGCCGATGAGTTCTTTTCTTCGTGAACATAACCGCTTGTGTTTTTTCGCTGTTTATCTTTATCTTCCATGTTTTGCTCCATTCGTCGATTTCGTTTGCTGCTGTTTGTAGTCTATTTGTAATATTTTTCTCTTTCACGCATCTCGTGGCTATGGCAGTGTCGTCGGCGTAAAGTGCGTACATGGTGTTGTCTATTTTTGGTATGTCTGCTGTGTATAAGTTGTATAGCATAGGGGATAGTACTGCTCCTTGCGGTACCCCCGCTTCCTGATGGCCTACTTCCGATCTTTCGTTTGCTACCTTCACATGAAACTTTCTCTCTTTGAGATAGCTGTTCAGGAGTTTTATCAGAGGTTTGGAATATCCTGCCTCTTTGATCTTGTACAGTAGTCCTTCGTGCCATACCCGGTCGAAGGCTTTACTTATATCAAGGAAGATAGCTCCCGTTGATTGCTTCTGGTTAAAACCTTGAGTTGTGTATTCCACGAGTCTCAAGATTTGTTGTTCGGTGCTGTGCTCCTTTCTGAATCCGAACTGTTCGTCGGGTATTACGTTCAGTGTTCTTGTTTGTTCGTTCAGTATCTTCAGTATTATTCTTTCAGCTATTTTGCTCATTGCTGGTAGCAAACTAATTGGTCTATAATTTTGCGGAAACGTTGGGTTTTTTCCGGATTTCCTCAGCATGATGATTTCTGCGTGTTTCCATCTTGTCGGGAAGTGTCTCGTCCTTAACATGCCATTTATGATGTTGGTTAGGTATGTGATACCTTTGTTCGGCATGTTTTTCAACGCTCTGTTTGATATTCCGTCTTTTCCGGGTGCCTTCCTCTTGGATGTCAGTCTTAGCAGTTCTTTTACTTCTAGAGGAGTTGCGAACCCTAGATGTTCGTGCTCCTCCCCCTCTAGGTATTGGGCAATGCTTTCTTCTACCATGTCTGAGAAATCCATGTCCTCGTCTGGGTGTTCGTTCAGCTGAAACTGTGTTTCTAGTGAGTTTTTCAACGCTTCCGCTTTGTCTTTTTCTGTATAGGCCATCCCGTTGGTTCCGTGTATTGGTGGCATTGGTTTCCTATCTTCTCGTAGAACTTTTGCTATGTTCCAAATCCCCGGTTTTTGCGGGTCTAATTCGTTGATTATCTTGTTCCATTCGTCGCTCCTATGTTCCCTTAGTTTTTCTTGTATTTCTACTTTCATTTCCGCGACTCTGATTAGGTCGTCGGGGTTTCGTATTCCAGGTGCTCTTCTCTTGATTCTATTTCTTTCCCTGATCAAATTTCTTAGGTCGTCATCTATGTTTTTGAACCTTCCGTATTTGTCTGCTACGGATGTCGTGGTACTCCTTTCTAACGCTTCTGTTAGTGCTTCTTCGAAGAAACAGACTTGCTCTTCCAGTACTTCAGCGTTGTTGATTTCTACTATTGGTCCTATGACTTGTCCTGCTATTCTTCTGAATTTTGTCCAATTCGTTTTCTTCTTCATCCTTTCTGGTGGTCTTGGTCCTTCTCCTACCGTGAGGACGATTGGCTCGTGTGCGTCGCCCCCTTCGGATGTTTGGATGTCTGTCGGTACCGCTATGTCTTTCAACACAGCGATATCTAAGACGTCCGGTACTCCTACGTTGGGCGGGTAGTGCGTTGGTCTCCATGGTCCTATTGCTTGGTATGCTGGGTATTTTTCTATTATTTTTTCCAAGTTTTTTCCTTGTCTGTTTCTTCTGGTGCTGTACCACGCTGGGGACTTGGCATTTAGATCTCCTATTATTATGCCTTTTTTATCTTCTGGGAGTACCGCTAACACGTCTTCTTCGTGTATAGTGGTTTCAGGTCTTACGTATGCGGATATTATTCTAATATCTCCGTTTATAGTTTTGATTACTACTATCGTTGCTTCCATAGTTAGTAAATAGTCCGGTGTGTTTACTTGGTATTGGCACAGCTCTTTTTTCACTAAGATCGCTGTGCCGCCGGATTGTCCATTTATGTCGTTTCTATAAACGTTGTAGCCTGGCCAGGTGAATCTGTGGTGATCCCCCGGTAGTTTTGTTTCTTGGAGTGCGAAGATGTCGAAATCCTCTTCCTCCAATATTACTCCCATTGTGTTTTGGTTTGTTCTTAGTCCTCCTGTGTTCCACGATCCTATTTTTAATTGATGGGGAAGGTTGTCTGGCATTACTTAGCTTGTTGTGTAAGTAATGTTGTCAAGAGCATTTGCATAGACTGCAGCATGCTCAGGATATCAGCGTTTGGCGCGGCACTCGGGGTGGGTGCCTTCTTCGCCTCTACGGGTGTTTTCTTTGTTGCCTGCGCGTAGCTGGTTCCTGGGGCTACTACGCTAGGTTTTGTCGTTGTTTTCCTCTCCGCCTTCTTCGGGTTTTTCGGACACCCCCTGTAGTTGGCGGGGTGGTCGCCTTGGCAGTTTTGGCACTTGGGCTTCTCTGCTTGTCCTAGGCTGCAGTCCGCTGCCCTGTGTCCTCCTGCGCATTTTACGCAGTGCAAATCCATGTTGCACGTGCTCTGGCCGTGGTGGAAGCCTTGGCACCTGTAGCATTGTACAGGTCCGTTGTGTTTCTTTTGCTCTACTACACTTATTTTTGTGTAGCAGAGGTATCTTAGATTTTTGTATGTCTTTTCTTCTGAGGGCACGATCACTACCATGTAGATTGGTAGGTATTTCCTTGTCCCGTCTTCATTTTTTTGTGTTCGGCTTTGTAATTGCCAAACTTTTTTGGGGTGTAAACCTGCTTGTGTTAGTTCGTCGGTGATGTCCTGTGGGGGAGTGTTTACTGCTAGTCCTTTTATGACTAGCTTTCTCTCCTTGTCCTCTGGCAAAGCGTATGTATACCACTCTACGTCTTTGTATTCTCCTAGTAGCGTCTTTAATTTGTTAAAGTTTTCTACCGTCGGAGTGGAAATTTTCGCAGTGTAAGTTCCCAACTTACACTGGGCTTCAATTTGTCTTTGTACTAAGTTTCGGCGAATTGCCGTCCACATTAGCGGTGATTTCAAGATAATCGGAGGAGGTCTTTTTGGACTTTTTTCCGTTTCTTTTTGGGCTTGCTCTTTTATTTTCCTTATCTCCTCTACGGTTTTATCTTGTGTTTCCTTGTTTTCGGTTTCCATTTCTTGTTCTTCTTTATTTCCTTCGCGGAAATTTCTCCTGGCCTTGTTTTTCCTAGACCGTCTGCTTGTTTTTTTCTGGAATTTAGCTTCTTCGTTAGTTTTTCTTCCTTCGTAATTTGTCACGTCGGCTGCTGAATCGTCTGATGATAGAGTTTCATCTTCGAAATCAATAAGAGGTAACTCTTCTCTCTTTTTCTCGGGCCGGGTCTTACTTAAGGGGCTACGGCTTCTGTCGCTGTTTTTTTGTTTCTTCTTCATTTCGGCCATTAATTCCCTCATTTGCATATCCATCCTGTCTGCCTGTTCCTTTGCTTCTATTCTCGCTTTCCTCGCTTCTTCTCGCGCTTTCCTCGCTTCTTCTCTTTCTTCCTCCATTTTGTTCGCCATATTTTCTATTTGCTTTTTCAGTTCTTCATTTTCCCTTCTTAATCTTTCCACCTCCGTCTCCTGATTTTCTTTTTTCTTTTTCTTTTTCTCAACAGAAGTCCCCCCGTCCGTCAGGGGTCCCTCCCTGTTGGATTTTTTGGAGCTTTCCGACTCCATTTCGCTTTTTGTCACTTCTTTTTTTTTCCCCTATTTTTTATTTTATACACTTTTTAAATAAAAAATTACTTACCCCGAATTACGGGTATCCTTAATCCTTGTGCACAACACAATTGTCTGTTTTTATCGTGTATCCACGATAAAAACTATGTTGCACTCCGTCGGATCACTTTTCACAACTACAAAAACTGCTGCACTCGAAACGTGCGCAATTTCTGTCGAATAACTACACTTTTTAGCACACGCGTGTCGGTCGATTCACTCGGAGATAAAATTTTCACGTCTTACTACGAGCGCGTCGGTCCTCTCCTAAAAAATGAGCTGCGAAACGCACTTGTTTTATATCAAAGCCTATAATTTTAACAGGCTCCGCCCCTCTACGTTTGCGCGTTTGCTGTAACGGTATTGGTGGGGGGCTTTAATATAAATTCGTAGGTAGGACCAAAAACGAAAGTAGTAATTCGTGTCGTGTTGTTTCGAATAGACGAGAATATTAACATAACAAAATATCAAATATGTCAGGACGTGGTAAAGGCGGTAAAGTTAAGGGAAAGGCAAAGTCTCGCTCAAATCGTGCTGGATTACAATTTCCAGTAGGACGTATACACCGTTTGTTGAGAAAAGGAAATTATGCTGAAAGAGTTGGTGCTGGAGCTCCTGTATATCTGGCTGCGGTAATGGAATATTTGGCAGCCGAAGTATTAGAATTGGCAGGAAATGCTGCCCGTGACAATAAGAAGACCCGTATTATTCCTAGGCATTTACAATTAGCCATTAGAAACGACGAGGAATTGAATAAATTGTTGTCTGGAGTAACTATTGCACAAGGTGGTGTACTTCCAAATATTCAAGCTGTGCTTTTACCGAAAAAAACTGAAAAAAAGGCTTAATTTGATATTGAAAGTCATTCTTTCAAAGTATATACACCGGCCCTTTTTAGGGCCACAATTTTTTTTATGTGAAATTTATGAATTGCTACATAACTATATAAATAGAAAATATTTTTTATTTTTGAAGTTTTCGGATAACGTCTATATTTTCAATGAGACAAATTATACTATTAGAATATTGAAAACGAAACAATTATCGTCTATTAAGCGAGTATACCTAAATATCGAGAAAAGCCAGGTTGAATATAAAAAAAATAATGTCGATGGCTAGGAACTAGATGAAGAAAGTCTTGATTCAATATTAAAAAAGAAATTTAATAAAATGTATGCAACTGTCCTTTGAAAAGTTACATTTTTTTTTATTATTTTCAAATACAAATTATATACAAAATTTAATTATGCTCTCGTATGCGTGTTTGTCGAATTGTTGCGTATGTACTGACTTTTTTTTCATAATTAGGATAATATATTGTGGTTCTGAAAAGAACCGTTTTCTGCTTGTTCTTGTATGTATGATTCGGGAAAGCCTTTTTTTATTAATTTCCATCAAAAATTAACCACCAAAACCATATAAAGTTCGGCCTTGACGTTTCAAAGCGTAGACGACATCCATAGCTGTTACTGTTTTTCTTTTAGCATGTTCAGTGTATGTTACTGCGTCTCGGATAACGTTTTCCAAAAATACTTTCAAGACTCCACGAGTTTCTTCGTAAATTAATCCTGATATACGTTTTACTCCTCCACGTCTCGCCAATCTTCTGATGGCAGGTTTGGTGATTCCTTGGATGTTATCACGTAAAACTTTACGGTGTCGTTTTGCACCCCCCTTTCCTAATCCTTTACCGCCTTTTCCACGACCAGTCATTTTCTTCGGCTCTATAAAACTGTACAACCACTAACTCGAAGTGCTTTCAAAATACTAGTTTGAAATCCATTACGAACCCCGAGTTTTATTAACTTTCAAGCTCCGCCCATTTGAAATATACGCACCAATCACAGACGAGTTATGAGACGAGTCATACGTGATAAAAGGACTTCAAAAAATATTTTAATGTTAGTTTATGCGTGTGCGCGTTTGACTGTAGAAATATATTTACGTTGAGAGGAAAATGGCTCGTACCAAACAAACTGCTAGAAAATCAACTGGAGGAAAAGCACCTCGTAAACAATTAGCAACGAAAGCTGCTCGTAAAAGCGCGCCAGCTACTGGTGGTGTGAAAAAACCTCATCGTTATAGGCCAGGTACTGTTGCTCTTCGTGAAATAAGACGTTATCAAAAGAGTACTGAATTACTTATCAGAAAATTACCATTTCAACGATTAGTTCGTGAAATTGCACAGGATTTTAAAACAGATTTACGTTTCCAAAGTTCAGCCGTTATGGCTCTCCAGGAAGCTAGCGAAGCTTACTTAGTGGGTCTATTTGAAGACACCAATTTATGCGCTATTCATGCTAAGCGCGTGACTATCATGCCCAAGGATATCCAACTGGCTAGAAGAATTCGAGGTGAACGTGCCTAAGTATTTTGAAAAAATAATTATTTTTTAAATCTTCAAATCTAAAAACGGTTCTTTTCAGAACCACAAAATAAATTTATAATGAAGATGTAATTAAAAGAATAGTTATATAATTTATTCCGTATTCATCTTAACGTAGATAGTGTGAATGTAATGAGAATAATGGCGAATGTATTGCATTAACCGTTTGAGTTATATATTTGATATACATGTTATTCCGAAAGTGTACTTTTATAACGTAAACGATACTATATAATAATAAAAAGTCTAGCCATCCAGTACACTACTGTAGAAAAAAGTTTGACATCGAGGATACATGTGTCGAAACTGTCTGGGCATTGAGGATGTTACTATCGCTTGAAACATTTATAAATTATTGCGTCCAAATTGAAAAATATTTGTTTTCATAAATAAAAAAAAATTGTGGCCCTGAGAAGGGCCATTTGTTATTATTGTCGTTGTCCGATAATACTTTTAATACTATCGTTTCAAGGAAAAAATCCTTTTATTTCTTCTTTTTTGGAGAAGCGGCTTTTCTTGCTTTGGGGGAACTGCTAGTTGCTTTTGCAGTTTTTGGTTTAGGTGCTCTAGGTTTTTTCGTAGGACTGCCTTTATTGGATTTTTTGGCTTTTGTAGGATTCTTTGTTTTAATTTCGGTTGTGGCACTAGCTGCAATATTCGAAGTTATCGCTGTCCCTTTCGAAGATTTTTTATCGGTCTTTTTAGCTTTAACAACCTTTTTATCTGTCGCAGGTGCTGAAGTCTTTAAGGAGGCCGCAGTAACTTTTTTGCCTTTAACGGATTTCTTGACAATTTTAGATTTATCTCCAGCAATCGCGTTCCGTTTTGCGGCTATTGTTTTTTTGGGTTTACTAGTAATGGCAGTTTTCTTCTTTTTCTCACTTGGGCTCGGTTTGGCAGATCCACCTGTCGAAGTAGCCGATGCCAACTTGAACGATCCTGAAGCTCCTTTGCCTTTAGTCTGTACTAAAGAGCCTGAAACAACGGATGCTTTCAAATATTTCTTGATAAATGGCGCTACTTTTTCTGCATCAACTTTATAATTGGCTGCAATGTATTTCTTAATTGCTTGGAGAGATGAACCTCCGCGTTCCTTCAGACCTTTAATGGCGTTGTTTACCATCTCTGAAGTTGGTGGATGCGATGGTTTGGTTCTAGGATTTTTAGCTTTCTTTTCCTTTTTAAGTGGAGATGATGAAGCCTGCGGAGAATTGGATGCAGACGTTGCTGATGCTACTGAAGTCAGATTTTCTGTATCCGCCATGTCGTCGTCGATTTCAATAAATGTACACACAAATAAGAATAGATCTCGCTTAACAGCTTATACGTATAAGACTATTTATTTTCTACGTGCAATCAGTTAAGGTCATTCAGATTAGACGGACGGAAGACTGAACGAACGAATAGAGAAACATGACAAAATTTAATTCATCACTTCCAAAGCAACCTAAAAACCTTGGTTTCATTCACGTGCCATTACTTGAGCTAAGTAGTCACAGTTTTTGCCTTTGAATAAGTGAAAGAATTATTATTGTTATCTATAAATCTTGAAGAGTTTGTCAAGGAAATCACTGAGCAGTCTCATTGATTTCACATTGCCTTCACCGCCAACAACGGGCACCATCCCGTTTACCACTGAATATACCCGTCGACTTAGGGAAAAGATTCAGAAACTTAATGTAAAACGACCCGAGCTATTCACAAGTGATAACTTATCTTCAAATAAAATAGTGAGTGTTAAAAAAGCGGTAGTGACAGTGAAAACATCCCCAAAATCAACAAAACATAAAGGTACGTCCTATCATAAAATTACTAAAAAACATAAAAAACTATCAAAACTTTCCACTCACAAAAAAAAGATAAACAACAAAAAAAGGGACAGGGATCCTGAACCCTTGATTGTAGACGACGAACCACGTCGTTCTGCAGCCAGCGTAGGGATATCAGACCCTACTTATCAAAAAGAACTTGAGAGAATTAAAAACAAAAAGGAAGAATTAAAGATTAAAAATAAAAACTTTCATAAACTAGTGTATTTAAATGAGGAATCGATATCCTCAGATGACACAACCTCCGAAATAGACAATTTAAATATATCGAAGACTTTTAATAAAATTAATATTCCTGACGAAGTTATCGCGCAAATTGACTTTTCGTTACTTAACAAGTGTATCACCAACACATCTAATACTCATAGTGAAGTTATAACGACTCAACATACAGAAACATCGGTTAAAAAGTGTATAGAATTAGAAGAAAAGTGTCTAGAACAAGACACTAAAAAGTGTATAGGACCCACAATAGAAAAGTGTCTGGAAAGTGACACAAACAAAAAGTGTATAGAAAATACAGAATTTGCTGAAAATAAGTCACAAACACAGCAGTCACTCAACTCTACGCTGTCCATTCCCCAGTGCAGAGGAAAGAAGAATAACAGCACATCAACGCCAAATAATAAAAGTAGTGTAAATCGTAATATTGTCAGAATGGGCGAAGACACAATCGGCTCGCAATTAAACAACCCAGATACATCAGATGAAGAAGAAGCACACGCAAACTCCCCACAAATGATAGAAGTAGATTTTCATAAACCCTCTACGCCCTCCTGGGCCAATGAAGTGGAAGAGAGAGACAAAGTTAGTGATAATCAAAATGATAAATTCATATCTCAATATGAAAAACTCATGAATAATAAAAAACAAATTACCGCCAGAACACTAAATATGACAGGGGGTAACAAACAATCTGAAACAGAAGATTTAAATGCGATAATCACCATCCCGCAATCTGAAGAAGCTACTCAAATGGACACTATTCCTCCTGGGTACGAGAAACCTAAGAAAGTTACGTCTTTTAACAAAATTATTAAGCAAGTACCGCTTAGTCAAAAAATAGCAACATCAAATAGATACGAGTCACTAACGGACCAATCTGAGGACGAAATAACGCAAACTAACACACAGAAGAAAAGAAAGAAGAAAACATTTAGAAAATTCAATCCGGAAACCTCATGTTCTGAAGAAGAAGAAGTCGCTGGGCATGCAAAACGGCCCAAAGAAAACCCGAGAAAAATTGTAAAGAAATCTTCATCCTGCCCCCCGATAGTTATTGAGGGGAATGTAGCAGCGCATAGAGCGATGATTACGAAACTAAAAGTAGATGTCAAAAAAGACTTCGAAATTAAATATACAAACAAATCATCGATTATTTTTACTAAAGACAATGACGATTTCGAGAAGCTGAAACAAACATTAAGAACGGAGAAAGTACAATTCCATTCGTACACAAAACGAGAAGATAAATCTCACGCATTTGTCTTACGTGGCCTCGCAGAGGGTCTACAAATCAGTGACCTTAAAGAAGAACTGGAGAAGATCTACAAGATTACAATTAAAGATATCTACAGAATGAGTACCAAAGGGCGGCCCCTGTATCTCGTTATAACTGACTCCAAAATTACTCTTGACTACCTTAACAAAAACGTTAAAATAATTGAACATACGAGAGTACAGTGGGAACACAGACGTCAAGGAAAGCCGATTATTCAATGTCATATTTGCCAGCTGTGGGGCCACGCCACTTCAAACTGCGGCAGAACAGCAAGATGCCTGAAATGCGCCGGCAACCACCTAACTCCGGAATGCCCCAAACAGAGATCGACCCCAGCCCGATGCGCAAATTGCGGCGGAGACCATCCGGCCAACGCCGAGATTTGTCCGGAGTATGTCAAAAGGCGTACATGGTTAGAAGAAAAACGAGCAATAAACCAGAAACCAAAGCCAAATGCAACTAAGTTCATACCAGCCCCCATCCCCACTACAAATCCTTGGAATCGACACAATAATACTACCGATTTTCCTAGTTTACCCTCCAAAAATATTCCTAACAATACCCCACAAATTGTCCCCAGCAGTGGCTCCAACAAAATCTCTATGGCAAACAATGCAACGAACCTAAACAACTTCATGGAATTAAATAATAAATTTCAAGAATTACAACAGCTGATAAATTTAGATGAACTGATGAGAGCAGTCTCGGACCTAACAGAACAGATGAGAGCAGCAAAATCTAAACTTGAAAAATTCACCATTTACAATAACTTTGTTGCCGGAATAGACAGCTATGACTTCTAGGCAGGTAGGTGGTAAAACAGTCTCTCAAAAACGATCAAATTTCAAAATCATATTCTGTAATATACAAGGAGTTCTTTCAAAACTCCACTTAATCAGACATTTTCTCGATATTCATAAACCTGATATTTTCATTCTAACTGAGACGCTCCTAAAACCAAATAAATCCTTTAAATTAAAAATCCCAGAATATCGTCTACTTAGACAAGACCGCACCTCCGATGCCAAAGGGGGCGGTATCATTTTATTAATCAAAAAGGGCATCAATTTCAAAACCCTTCAACATAATAATTCATCCATTGAGCATATCTCGATTCTCCTGGAGAACAAAATCAAAATTGTCGGAGCATACAATCCGCCTCAGAACATTTTAAAAGAAGTTGACTTTTTTAATATCATGAAAACCCATAATAAGGTTTTGTTAATGGGGGATTTTAACTGTAAGCATCCCTTATGGGACAATTATGTGTCGTACGCAAATAAAAATGGAAGTACTCTCCAAAGATTCTGTGATAACTCAGACTGCAATATTTTTGCTCCAGAAGACCCAACCCATTTCCCCTTTTCAAACCACACCCCCAGCACTATCGACCTAGCTATTGGTAGAAATATTAACAATATTTCAAATATTAAAACACTTACAGACCTGAATTCAGACCATGATCCTGTCCAAATTATCCTTAAACTACCCCACCAAATAATTAACCCTCCCACAAAATTCTTCGATTATAATTCCACAAATTGGACTAGCTTTAGAAATTACATTAATAAAAACACTATGTTAACAAGTAATATTGAAAACTCAGACCAATTAGTTCATACAATAAAATCTCTTCAAGAAACCATCATTACAGCTAGGAATATATCTACTGCCTTAAAGCCAAAATTAATTACTCCTAACACTTTACCCGACTACATTGTTAAAATTATAAATAATAAAAACAAAATTAGAAAAAGGTGGCAACAGTCTAGATCCGAAGAGGACAGAAACATCCTTAAATATTATCAAAACTTAATAAATTCATTAATTAATGAGTATAAGAATTTTAAATGGGAATCTTTTCTCAAAAATGTTAAACCGGAAGACAACTCCCTATGGAGAATTGCTAAATATTTTAGATGTAAGCGGAAACATATCAACAAAATTGAACAAAACGGCCATACTTATACCGATATGAAAAACATCACAGAGTTATTTGGAGAGTACTTTCAAAATAATTTCATTAATAACAGTCAAAATTCAGCACAACATAAGAATATTGAAACGACAGTTAGTCAATATTTGCAAAATTTAAACAAAATAAATTCCTATAAACTTGTTTCTTATACCGAATTACAATTTTTAATTAGTCAATTGAAAAATAAAACGGCGCCAGGACACGATGGCATCCACAACATACTAATTAAAAATCTTCCTAGAAAAGCAATAGTACAACTATTGTATATTACTAATTTTATTATTAAATCCGGCCACTATCCAGATATGCTCAAAATAGCAAATATTATACCAGTACCAAAAGCTAACAAACAACCCTGTTATGTTGATAGCTACAGACCTATTTCCTTATTAAACAATATCGCAAAGGTGATAGATAAAATTATTTTAAAAAGACTGCAAACATTTGTTAATAAAAACAACATTATACCTTCGGAGCAGTACGGTTTTAGAAGTGGACATAGCACCATAGCTCAAACAATTCGCGTTCTCAACTTCATCAGAGATGGCTTTAGACAACAGAACAAATCCGTTATGGTTGCTATGGATATCCAAAAAGCTTTCGATACCGTATGGCAAGAAGGTCTAATACACAAACTCATCAAAATAAAAACACCTGATTATTTAATCAAAATTATTAATTCTTACCTCTCAAATAGAAAATTTTATTCCAAAATAGAAGGAGTCCTGGCAGGGCCCTACCGTATACAGGCAGGAGTCCCGCAGGGGTCAGTACTATCACCTTTGCTGTATTCAATATTCATTCACGACATTCCTACCACCCCTAATATTTTAACAGCAATGTATGCCGATGACACTTGTTTTGTAGCATCGGCAAAGAATCCAGATCATGCACTTAACACACTACAAACACACTTAAACACCAAAATTTTACCATATTTTAATGATCAGAAACTCACAATAAATGCCTCTAAAACCGAGTGTCTATTGCTCAGGAGGAGAGCTACCAGAAACAGTCAATTGCAAGCTCAGCTTTGTATAAACGGACATAATATCACCCCCAGCTCAACTTTAAAATATTTAGGATATATAATTCAAGGAAACACCAATGCAAATGCGCATATTAGTACGCAAGTCCGAAAAGCTAAGATTGCAATGGGCCAGCTATATCCACTCATAAGCAAACACAGCACACTATCAACAAAAAACAAATTAACCATATACAAACAAATAATTCGTCCCATCTTAACTTATTCAGCACCAGTCTACCTCACAGGAACAAAACATAATTTCCACTCCCTGCAGGTGGTACAAAACAAGTGTCTGAGAATGGCTATTAAACACCATGTACCTTATCCACATTTGCCTAAAACCTCTTGGCTACATGATAAAGCTGATCTACCCACTATCAAAGACTTCGTAACTACAGTTTCAACAAACTTTTACGAAAAATGTCTGCCAGAAAATCTTCGTTTAGCACTCAAAGCCGTAAATCGCGCAGAAGCAACTCGTGATAGTGGGTGTAGGCTTCTGCATGGTACGCTATCATTATAACTTGATTGTATTTCACAAACCCAACAATCAAAAGCGGGGAATTATTTCAGTCTGGCTCTTTACACCGGACTGTATGATCCCCCGGCTTCCAATACTTCAATAAACCATAATTAACATCTGCCATGTTGCTTCCCTCAAAATCTAAAAACCCGATCAATTTTGAGACCCTGTTTTTCAGCTGCTTTTCAGGGAAAACCCAGCCGAAATATCGTAGGAGCGAGAAATATATACCGGGGACAAAGTTATTATAAAAATCACAACATATGGATAATGCGGTAAAAGCAAGGAGCCATTTTCATTCTTGGACGATGCACTCATCAATTTCAAGAATCGCCAGACCATCGGCATGACTTATTCTTGAATATTGTTGTAATAGGGGCGTGTACAAATTATTGAAAATAAAGAGATTTTAAACCTTAAAAAAAAAACCTTGGTTTCATCGAGATTTTCAAGTTAAATGTAATGTAAAAACCAATAAAAAATTGTTTTACGAATACCTCGAACTTTCACCTAAGTTTTAATGTAGTTCATCAGCAGATGGCACCATTTGTTATCCAAAAAAAGTACCACTTAAAAATGCTTGAAAATTTATTTCCTACGATGCTCGGCACTTTACATACAATTTCGAAATTATATCAAAGCCGTCTTCAAAATATGTTGATTGTAAATAGAAACATGACCATTCACAATTATGAACAATATTCAAAAATTTTATAACCTATTGAAATAATAGTGTAACCCTCATTTCAATAGTGACATGTCTACCCTGACTCTTTACTACATGTCGGTAGCTAAATATTATTATGTGTATTTTTTTCTAATAGGAATAATGTCAACTTCAGAATAATTACATATATTAGATAGCAAGTTAGGGCATTTACTTGAATATTGAAGATAAAATGGTCCAATCAGTTCGGTGGTGATGCGCTTTGAAGTAATGGCAAATATTCCAGCTGACTACTCCTGTACTCCTCAGATTGTTACACGATATTTCCTTTAATACCAAACGTTATTTTTCTAAGAAATAAAGTAGTAAACATATTTAAAATACAGCTCCTTGAACATTTTCTAACGTTTCACTAATAAATGTTTTGTTATGCATATACATATTTGTCATTACGCAAACATATAATCGAGTCCGTCATACATACATAGATAAAACGAACTCACACACATTCCTTTTAACCAAATCTTCAATTAACATACAGCGAAAATTGCATCGATGTTACGAAATGTTTTCACTATTTAAGTAAAATTGGATGCTTCTGATCTTCCGTGTCTTGGTAGATCAACGCCACCGTTTTCAGATTGTACAAACCATGTGTACAGTTGAATATAACGTACAAAGTTATCACTAATCATGAACTTCTTTCACAATTACTAGTCTTCACTAAATATTTAATCTAATTTAATAGACAAGTTCATGTTCACTATTTGTATTAACATTATAATGTTTTGCCACATCTACAAAAACTACTGCCCGTGAAACGTGCGTAATTTCGCTATTGGAAAAAAGTCCAGGTATCGAGAATTTCCCTGCTGGAAAGAGTACGCCTATCGAACGTATATTTCTTCCAAAAGTAAATGTCAAAGGAGAGAAGACTTGAATTGAAAAATGTCCAGAAAGCGCTAGGGCGATACAATTAAAAAAGTGTCGAGGAAGCGAATACGGTTTATATTAAAAAAGTGTCTGGAAATAGAGTACGGTATATGCTAAACAAGTGTCTAGGAAGAAGATACGGCACATACTAAAAAACTGTCGAGTAAGCGAATACGGTTTATATTAAAAAAGTGTCTGGAAAGTGAGTACGGTATATGCTAAACAAGTGTCTAGGAAGAGGATACGGTACGTACTAAAAAAGTGTCGAGGAAGCGAATACGGTTTATATTAAAGAAGTGTCTGGAAAGAGAGTACGGTACATGCTAAAAAAGTGTCTAGGAATGGGATTACGGTACGTACAAAAAAGTGTCTAGGACGTGAGTACTGTACATACTAAAAAAGGGCCTGCCTAGTAATGACGAACTGATAGAAAAGAGTCTACGATGGGAGGAGGACGACGACAATTGCTAGACCATTTCTTTCTTTTAAACTTGCGTAACTTATGAATTTGAATTAGGATATATAATTAGGATATGTAAAAATAAATAATACTCTAGTGGTATAACCCTTAAAAAATGAATTTAGGATACAACTACAAAAACTGCTGCTCATGAAATGTGCGTAATTTCGCTATTGAAATAAGTCTGGGCTAGACATCGAGGATTTTAGACATGAAATATGTACTTTTACGAAAAATTAGATAGGCATCGATAGTGGACTTCTAAGGTGTTTGGCTGGGCATCGAGGATGGACTTTAAAAATGCATGGCTGGGCATCGAGGATGGACTTTTAAAATGCATGGCTGGGCATCGAGGATGGACTTTTAAAATGCATGGCTGGGCATCGAGGATGGACTTTTAAAATGCATGGCTGGGCATCGAGGATGGACTTTTAAAATGCATGGCTGGGCATCGAGGATGGACTTTTAAAATGTTTGGCTACGCATCGAGGAGGGACTTTTAAAATGCATGGCTGGGTAGGCATCGAGGATGGACCCCTATGAAACTTGGCTGGGCATCGAGGATTGACGGAAACGACTATAAATGGTAAGTTTTTTTTCGAAAACTTGGGAATTAGAAATTTAAAAAAAGTGTCTGGGAAAGAATATGTTGTACATTTCAAAACGGACAATAAAAATGTGTCTAGAATATTCATATCCATAAAAAAAGCCGCTTTCGGTTAAACGTTTGTCTAACCAAAAACGGCTTATTTATACATAAACTTATTTATTTATATATAAAAAGGGGTCTCGTCTAATCGACAAGACGAATCCCCAAGCTAAGAGCTGAGTCTCAATAGATCGCAGCGTGGAAACTGCTCTACCAGGTACAACACCCTGCCAGGTACGTAAGTCGTCTACAGACAATTCCGAGTTCCAACATCGAAATGATTGTGTTACCCATATTCGTCTATTAGAAGATCGTGTCGGACATAGCAAGGATCGATCCCACCGCCGACAGATGATCTCAAATAGAAATAGGGCTCGTGCGACGACCGCAGCAAAAACTACGATCGCCTAGTAAAGTCACATTGTTTTGAGCCTTTCGACTCTCGGAACTCCAAGAGATATCGTTGCCACCTTTGACTAGAAAGGATACGGCCTTAGAGGCGTTCAGGCATAATCCCACGGATGGTAGCTTCGCACCATTACCCGCTCGAGTAAGTGCGTCAACCAAATGTCCGAACCTGCGGTTCCTCTTGTACTGAGCAGGATTACTATCGCAACGACGAGTCATCAGTAGGGTAAAACTAACCTGTCTCACGACGGTCTAAACCCAGCTCACGTTCCCTTTAAACGGGTGAACTAGTTGGAGCGCCGCAACATTGCGGCTTGTCATTGGGTATATAGAAGATGGATAAAAATGTTAGAGAGAATAATTGTTGATTATTTACTTTTTAAGGAAGATATAAATTTTATAGGAAATGATTGTAGATAATGGTAAGTATATTGTTTCTATTATTTCCTTTTTCATGTAAGGTAGTAATACTATTATAAATAATATATATATATATATATATATATATATATATATATATATATATAACAAAAACAGAATTAGCGGGCATATCACGCAAAAGAGGTTACTTATTCTCTGTAACCTCTTTTGCGTGATATGCCCGCTAATTCTGTTTTTGTTTTATGTTTCACGCGTTATTTTTTCATCTTTTCATTGTTTATTTATATATATATATATATATATATATATTTATATATATATATATAAAATTGTAAGTATTCGGTTCTGCGAAACTCGCTCCGCTCGTCTCGCAGTAATTTAATTGTGTAATTAAAAGTATAAATATGTATATATAGATTTACTAAAATCATATATATTTTTATACATTATATAAATAAAAAATATTAAAATATAATTGTAAGTATTCGGTTTTGCGAAACTCGTTTTGCTCGTCTTGTAGTGATTTAATTGTGATACTAAAAGTATAAATATGTGTATATAGATGTAATAAAATAATTTATATTTCTACACATTATATAGATAAAATATATTAATATATATACAAATATATTTATATATATATATATACATATATATATTTATATATAATTGTTAGTATTCGGTTTTGCGAAACTCTCTTTGCTCGTCAAGTAATGATTTAATTGTGTTATTAAAAGTACTAATGTGTATATATATATATATACATAGGTTTAATAAAATAAATTATATATCTATACATTATATAAATAAAATATATTAATATATATATACATATATATTTATATATAATAATATATGGAAATAAAATAGAGTTATATATCGATAATTAGAAATATTTATTATTTATTTGAATGCTGTGTCTTTTTTTCTGTTTAAATTGGAGAAATATTGTCTAGTAATTGCTTTAATTTTAATGTTTTTTAATTTGGATATGTATATATTTTTTTTAATTTTTAGAAGTTGGAAAAAACTAATATTAAATTTTTATAAATAAAATAGAGGTTTAGAAAAGAACCATTCATTATTATATAATTATAGTAATTATTATTTTTGGATGCCAACAATTTGGATGCAAATTTGTAGTAATTTAAAAAATATAAGTAAACTGTTTCGACCTTCCTTGGTCTCATCAGCGTTATACGGTTCTTTATAAAGAACAATAACGGACAGTTTATGAAATTAATAAATTAAATAAACTGCCAAAACAATATAGATGATATTGTTTTGAAAATATTTTTATCTATTGAAAAATGTCTATAATAATTGTATAAAAGGAAGAATGCTTTGAGGAAGAATTAATAGCAAAAAATGTTCACTAACAAATAATTTGTAATAAATTTAAAAATATAACATGAGATATTAATTGAAATTGTAATAATAAAATTACGCGATATATAATCAAAGAAATATATCGAATCCTAAAGATAATCGAAAGAATTCTCTTCTTGCTTCAAAATTTTCAGTTTTTATTTAAAAATTTCAATATAATGCGAAAATTATAGTACATATATTCAAATACAATCTAAAATATTCATTTTAATATAAAGAAAACTATTACTAAACATTCATTTCTTTTTAACCTGTTTTCGATGTTTTTTTATCAAAATACATAGTATTATTGATAAATATTTGAGAAAATTTATCATCCTTTTCGAACATATTGTAAATGGTATGATAAATATATATCTCTTCCTTATAATATTACTATCTAGGTAAAGATCATTATTAATTAGTAAGCTATTACGTGAGTCTAGTGAATACGGATTTATAATTTTTAAATTAACAAATCTAAAATATCCATAATGTATTACTATCCCAGTAAAGACCGTATAATAATAGATAAGCTATTACCGGACGTCTAGTAAAAAGGAATTTAACAGGAATCAGATATTTTTGAAAGTAAAGTTTCTGATATTTCAATTCATTTTAGATATAATATAATTACAAATTATTGAAAAATTGAAAAAAATCGAAATATTAGAAAATGCTATCAAAAATATTTAGGTTATTGATATTTTCTACATAGTTAATCGGTATCATTAAAATTCCAATAGAAAAATCGCAGTAGTTAGATTTCAAAATATATAACGAAATATTTCTCTGTAACAGAGGTAGAGAAAATTTTTTATGATAAATAAAAAAAGATAGATACTGATATAAATCAGTTTCTAGTCATATGATATTGAATAAGTCCGATGATAGAAATATATAACGGAATTTTAAATAATTAATTAAAAAAAAAGCATTATCCTTATTATACAATATTCGATTTAGAAAATCATGTTCACAATTGATGAAAATTTAGAATTAAAAATATACCAGAAGAACAAACAGAAGCAAATAAATTATTATTTAGTTTAAATAGAATTTTGAAAAATATTTGAAATATCATTAAAAAAATTATGTAAAATTTGTATTATCCATTATAATGTACAAAAAAAAATTAATTTACGGAATATTAACAAAAATATGTCGACTCTAACAATATTAAAAAGGTTATAAAAGACAAAAAGTAATAGAATAAATTTGAAAAATAGTAAAACGCTATAAAGTATTTTGAATAATTAGTTGAAAATTTAATTGGAAAAGTGAACATTATTAATATATAATATTTGTATTAATTTTAGAAAAGCAGTATTTCCATTTTTACCCTTATGGAAAATTAAATAAATTTCAAAATGTTATTAAATTGTTTGTTGTTTATATGGTGAATATAAAATAAAAGGTTTGATTAGAAAATATTTAAAAAAATTCTAATGAATGGAAAAAATCAAAAAAAATAAATTATAATATTTTTAATATCGTAAATATTTTTGTATTGGAACAATTTATAAAATTGGAGAAGTAAATGATATAATAAATATTTATTGAAAATAAATTGAAATATTATTGTAAAAAAATAGAAATTTACAGAGCAATTTTGTAAATATTTTTTTATTTTGAAAAAATTATATCTTGAAATATAATTTAATAAAAATAAAACAAAAATGTTTCCATAGGTTAATTTGAAGAAAATAAAATTTTCGTAATTTATAGTTTTATTGGAAATATGTTTTGAGAAATTGGATAATAGTATATACAAAATTCTGTATTTTTTTTTGAAAATTGTTATATTGATATACAAAAAATAAAACAATATATCAAAGTTAAAAATTAAAAAATTTAATTTTCTGTACATTATCTAATTGAAAAATTTAAAAAATTGTCGTTAATTGTATCAGTCAAATATGAAAAAATTGTTAATTTTAATATAAAAAATTATTGTAATATATAAAATTTAGTTGAATATTACAGTTTATATATGAAATGAAAAAAAATTAAAATGAATCAAATTTATAAAAAAGGAAAATAAGTGAATTAATGTATTTACGATAATATAAGTAATGAAATTAACTGTCTCGACCTTTACTTCGTGGAATCTACTTATATTGGTGTTTTAAAAGAAACTCAATGATTCTAGCTAATTTCACAATATAAAGAAAAATATAGAAATTCTAAAAAAAAGGTTAATTATTTAGAATTCTCAACATTTTTCATTTTATAATGGAATTAGCTAGAAACGTTAAATTTCATTTAAAATACTAAAATAAATAATTTTTTTGGATTTTTGTTTTTTTTTAAGTTTTATTGGGTTTTTGTTTTTTTTAAGTTTTTTTTGGGTTTTTATAATAATTTTTATTTTTTTTGGTTCGATAAAATTATCTATTGATGAAAATCATTTGGTAATATAAATTTGAAGAAAATTAGTATAGTGAAAAGAGAGAAAAATGAGTGAAATAGTGAAAATTGAAAAGATTTTTATCAATAGATAATTTTATCGGTTTTTTAAGTTTTTTTATGGATTTAATCAGAATCGCTATCATCAGTTTCTACGTGTCTAATTGGTTTATCATTCCTGGGACCGTGCGGCATTAATCGCGACGTACCAGCTACGTTATAACTCGATACACGAGACCGAAGTTCGGTTTTCGAGTATAAAGGTACACCGTTTTGCCAGAAACGATCTAAATCAATTGAAACTACGGGATTTGGTTGACGTAACGATAGTAGTGGCGGAGGTGGTGGCGGTAATAATGAATGCAACGACTGTTGGTTATGTGGGGAACGGGCTGCATTACATAACATTCTATTAACTTCAAAATCGTTTAAATCATTTATAATATCACAATCACTATCGTTATCATCAACCAAATTATTATCACTTTGCTCATAGAATATATTAAGATTAGATCTACTTTCAATGTTATCGTCCTCATCATCGGATAACGACCTCAAATTAATTTGAAGACGTTTTCTTCTGATGTCGACGGTGACATTGTCGGTTTGATCGTTCGGACGTTTGCAATGACGATCCACAGAATCTAGAATTTCAAAATAGACGACGTTTCTAGTGAAACTCCGTCTACCACGAAACTTGAACGAACCTTGTTGGTTCCCATCGTTCACCAATATGCGAATATTTTCAGCGGAGCCGACACGAGAAAATGCTACATATAGTTGACCGTGAGTAAAACAGGGTTTGTTCAAGTAGACTCCGGCTCTTGTCAATGATTGACCTTGAGACTTGTTTATAGTAATACCATAAGCAAGCCGAATGGGAAACTGCGTGCGAATTATATCTTTCGGAAGCATACTATCACGAGCTATCATCCTTATACGAGGCAATAGGATTTTACGTCCGTAATTAACTCCCGACAGGATTTCACACTCTATAATATGATCCTCCAAAGATATAATTCGTACTCTGGTTCCGTTACACAAACCATCTTCGATATCAATATTACGAAGGAGCATAACAATAGCGCCGACTTTCAATTTCAATTGATGCGGGGGTAAAGACGCACAATTGATTGAATTAAGAAGATCGGTGGTCACGTGAAAATCGTCATCGTCCTCCTTATTGTACTGGTCTACGCTGTAGTAGACCTTAACTTCGTTTTCCAACATCCTATCAAGGATCAATTCGTTAATGTCATTAACGGCAGCATTAGTCGGACAGAGAATGGCACGAGTGCCGTTCTCCATCGAACTAAAGTCGTTTCCATATACGAATTCAATCAATTCATCGATGTTAGATACACGAAGCATATTAGGGATTTCGATTAGATCTTCCGGTAAGATGCCGGAAATTGTCGATTTCGGGTTTAAGGTAACATGTTGAATGTTACCGTCTCCCAAATCCAACAACCATTGGGCGAAAGTTCGATTACCTAATTCTTCATAATTGTCAATGTATTGTCTTGCCCTCATATTGATAGTGAGATGGTATGTAGTGAACGAAGACCAAAGTATACTCCGTTTGAGACACGCGTTCACGATGTCTGTCTTATGACCACCAATTATTACCGGTAAAGTTTGTCTAAAGTCTCCTCCGAATAAACAGCATTTGCCGCCCATCGGTAGAGCATTTTTCATCAAATCTTTTAAATATCTATCGACAGCTTCGACCGCTAATTTGGGGGTCATAGGAGATTCATCCCAAACAATTAAAGAAACATCATTGATAATCGCCAGGCTTTGTTCTGATTCTAAAGGCCATCCGGGCATGGTGTCGTTCATTATATTAATTGGCATTTTGAAAGCCTTGTGGACTGTAGTACCGCCGATCAAAAGATTGGCAGCAATACCAGTCCACGCCACAGCTATGGTTTTCTTATTGAAATAACGCTGGACGGTTTTCAAAAGACAATTATACAAGAACGTTTTTCCCGTTCCTCCAGGTCCATCGATATAAAATAAACGATTGTTGATATTGAAGGGATCATTAATTTCCTCTTCAGAAACAACGTCGCTTATTTTATCGAAGAGCTCACGAGGAACGGAAACGTTAACGGTTTGCGCTACAGCTTTTATAATTTTCAGGAAGATCTTTTTTTGATCGGCGTTTAGATCTGAAGGATCGTACTGAAGATTGTCGCCGTCAGTTTGTGATTGACGACGACGCAAAGCTATAGGTAAATCGTTATCGTAATTGACGCCATAATCGTTATTACAATCGGTGTTAATATTATTCGTGACGTCAGTTCCACGGTTCTCAGCAATAGCAGCACCTTCTCTATTGTTTACGTAGAATGGACGTATACCTAACGCTTTCATTGATAAATTTGTTCTATTTCTTTTTAATACTTCGTTTATTTCTTTAAAAGATTCTACCTCCGCTCTTTCATATGAAAAACGTTTCAAATGAACGAAATCGTCAATCATATGTTCACAAAACTGTTGCCAAATGGCATCATATTCTGTGAAAGCCTCGTCGAATGTGATACAACAATAGAGTGCAAAAAGCTTACGCATTTTACGTGGGTGCTGCTTTAGAACGGCTTCCCTCATAGCTCGTTCGAATTCGTCGTTCCGACGAATATAATTTCTCTTACGACATGCTTCTTCGAATGTGTCGGTAGTCGTACCGTCTTCTAATTTTTTTAAATTTTCGAACGTTGTTGCTCCTTTAATTCTCGATAATAACAGTCGAAGAAAAAATAATTCCATTTGGCCTGGGAGAGGCGATATATCAATCATACAACCGATCTGTTTACTTACTTGACGCCTGGATTGCCATCTGCATTCTTTATTGTTCCAGGTGTAATATTGAGGGATTTCTGGGTACAAGTAAGTACGTGCAACAACGTCGTGCGTATTTAATTCTAAATAAGCTTCTAACTTTGAGCGTGATTGCAGACGCGCTTCAATGTTATCGGCATCATCTAGTTCTTCGAACATTATTGTTCTATCTCCCGGTAAGTGTACAGGCAACACTAATACCGAGTGGGAGCGATCGTGCATTTTAAATTCCAAAATTCTCCACATCGCTTCCATCGCACTTACATACCTATAATCTAAATATTGTTTTATTTCATCGATAACCAACGTATCGGTTTGGGCTTGGGTTTGGGGTTGTTGTTGTTGCAATTGAGCCGATGACTGAGAACCCGCCAGATTTCTGGAAGTATTCCCATCATTATTACCGTCACCAATTCGTAGGGTTATAGAGTCTGAGCCTTTTTGGATATATTTATGTAGATATTTCATGGTATAGAGGGATCCTACCACTTCAATATTTATATGACAATGGAATTTGCTGAGTAAATATGGATTGTAGGGTACAATTCGTCTGTTTGTCACCCTACAGCGGCTACTATCTACATAAATGGTTCTACCATCGTCGGGACGTTTGT
The DNA here is from genome assembly GCA_963921935.1 of Galeruca laticollis. NCBI lineage: Eukaryota > Metazoa > Arthropoda > Insecta > Coleoptera > Chrysomelidae > Galeruca > Galeruca laticollis. The sequence goes on from OY998186.1 coordinate 12,126,642, forward strand.
ATTCTGGCCTTTTATTATCACCTTGATGTAATGACGTATGGGTTTTGTAGGGTTTGGGATAGTATTTTTTACATTGGCCATTCATCATACACTTAGCAAACATATTCAATTGTCCGCATGGTGCATGGACGTGGAAATCTTTGACGAGGCCATATAAGACGCGTTGCGTATTTTTGTCTGGTATATACGCTAGCACTATTGCGTCGACGGTTTCGACATCCAACACTTTATCATCGGTTTGCATTGTTAATACTATGTGGGCATGTGGCAAACCTCTTTTTTGAAATTCTATAACGTAATGGTAATTTTTAACGACACCAAATATCTGTTTTTGCGTTAGATCGTCCATGAGTTCCAACAATTTTGCATGGAATACTCTACAAACCAGATCCGGTCTGTTCTCCCATTTTTGATGCGGACCTAAATTATCTATGATTTCTGGCCACCGGGGGTTGCAAGTCATCGTAATGAATAAATCTGGTTTACCATGCCGGGCGATGACCGTCATGGCATCCAAATATTGTCTTTGGCGATTACGCTCCCCACCTTGAAACAGTGTTGGTAGTATAACCAATGACTTGCCTATTTGCGCTAAATTGCGTTCTTGGCGATTGGCATTTATACGACGCAACACATTTTCTTGTGCTCTTCGAAATTTTTGTTGGTTCTCTCGCATCCACCATAATCTGCTTGTCTCTATTTTACACCACGCATCAACAATATATTGTTGATACAGTTTTCCACCACATTGTAGTGTAGGAAAACCTTCACGAATTTGCATGTGGTACCTGTAAAACTCGTTCATTGTAATGCATTTTTTCTTTTGATTACGATTCAGTCTTTCGTCTGTATACACTAAATCGGGAGAGTAACCGTTATCTCCTTGTGGAAATAACAGCGGATATACCATTGGATCTGCCAATGGGGAGAGATTTTTTAATCGGTGATGCCTCATATGAGGTTCAGGCGCATTCGGATCATGTGGATGTAGAACTAAATCTACATCGAAGGGGGGCTCATCCCCTAGAAAGACGGCGGCTATCTCGCTTCGACTTTCGGGCAAATTGTAGTTTCGTCTTTGAGTGTTGATGTTTCCTTTGGCAACGATACCCACGATTAAACGACGTTCGGTTTCACCATCTTGATCCAATTGCCGACGTTCATCTCGTACCATTTCAGCGACGGTTTTATAGGCACGAATATATTTATTACATGCCCGTAATGAAGTCTCCACTATTCTCAAGGTAGCTGGAGACACTCTTGATTGTAAAAATTCATTACGATGTTCGAGTGCCTCTTCACTATCTAGAAAATAGTAGTGATTCAACGTCGGATTCCTTAGATCTTGCGATCTAGGAATCCCACCGAGCATGTGGTAAATTTGCCCGCAAACACTGAAGCACCAATGGCCCTGTTCCCCTCGCAAATCAACAGCAGGTTGGCTGGTTTTAAAAGAAGCCATCGCAAACAGGCTGTTGATCGAACGGATCTCTTGCCTAAACTCTGCCGATGTTGAGTACAAAATTTTTATTGCCGTTGGCCATTGACTCAAATTCGGCAAAGTGTAGGCTCCGTTCTTGCAACAACTTAAACGGACGTCCTGTCGATTTTTTTTTCTCTGACAAAAAAGAGAGCGTCACAGTGAGGACACATTTCAATTAGAGGACCTAAATCAAATGGATCCTCACCGAGACGTTCCAATTGAACGGCCGTTTGAGTCATTGCAAGACGGTGAGTCATACGTAACGGTACAACAGCATGTCTGCGACGCCTCTGTCTTCCCTGTGTTGCTTGACGAACGGGAACAGGGACAGGTGGTGGCATCAATTGTTCATCGGGCAATTCCGATTGAACGGAAATTTGCGAACTATCAATCGTCGGTGAAAATGAGTAACGAAACGGACGTCGAATATTAGAAGAAGATGTTGAAGGTATAGATAAAGAAATTGGAAACGGATCCGGTTGTACGACAGGCGAAGATCCACGATTTCTCGAGTCCCTTTGAGAACGCGTTAAACGTCTTGATGTAGGGATTCGAGAAGTCATAGTGTTATTTGCCAGATCAGTATACAATCGAACCAAAGAAACTTTCAGATAGCGATTACGATTTAGTATTCTACGATTTGTTCTTCTAGTGTAATTATCAAATTGAGAACATGCATTTTTTTGTCTTGAAGGCATTTTGATAATAAAAAGAAAAACTTACCCTATAAATGGATATCTGAAAAAAAAATTATATTATTATTTATAAAATCGTTTTATGAATAGGTTTAAAAATTTATATATATAGTAATTCATATAGAAATTGATATTTGAAAATTTAAACAGCTAAAGAATATTATATGAAAAAGTTATTAATTATTTTTTCTTGATATATGGTTATTAAAAAAAATAATATAAATTTAAGGATTTTATAGTAACATTTTATGAATTAATATCAGTAATAATTGGAGAATGATTACTAATTTTTCTTTTAAAATAATAGAAATATTTTGTTTTTTTTTGGAATTTTTTAGTACTTATAAAGAATTAATTATTGATATTTTTTCAAAATTTTTGTTACATAATAAAATAGTTAAAAATATTTTTTTATACAATATAAAATTATTTATTGATAATTATTTCTGCAAAATAAATTAATGAATTAAATTCTTTTTTATTTTCCATATAAAAATTTTGAATTATTATATTTATCAAAAAAATTACATTATTATTGCAGAACTGAATTTAGTTTAATTATATATATAATTGGTTAAAATTTTATTAAATAATTTAGATAAAATATACCAATTTTACTATTGTACGATAACAGCGAAGAAAAATTATTTGATAATATAAAGTATAAAAACATTAAAAATAGTAATTATTCTCTTTATCAGTGAAAATATTATTTAAACTTTAATTATTATAGTTTAGTTCTCAATATATATATATATATATATATATATATATATATATATATGGATACAATAATTTTTGTATACAAAAATATGAATATTTTAACTACTAACTGAGAAAATTTCATATTTTACTTTTAAAATTCCAAACTTGTCAATATTATAATGAAATGACTTTATTATTGAAGAACTGAATTTAGTTTAACCATTTATATAATTGGTTAATAATTTATCAAAAAACTTATATGAAATATATCAATTTTACTACTGTAGGATAACATCGAAGATGAATTATTTGATAATATAAATTATAAAAATATTAGAAATAATAATTATTTTCTTTATCAGTGAAAATATTATTTAAATTTTAATTACTAAAGTTTAGCTGTCAAAATATATGGATATAATAATTATAGTATACAAAAATATGAATATGTTAACTCTCAACAGAGAAAATTTTATATTTTACTTTTAAAATATCAAATATGTCAATATTATAATTAAATGACTTTATTATTGAAGAACTGAACTTACTTTAACCATTTATATAATTGAATAACAATTTATTAAAGAAATTAGATGAAATATACCATCTTTATTACTGTATGATAACGCTGAAAAAGACTTATTTGATAATATAATGTGTAAAAATATATTGTAAATAGTAATTATTCTTTATATTAGTGGAAATACTTTTCAAACTTTAATTATTAAAAGTTAGTTGTTAATATATATGGATATAATAATTTCACTATTGGAGAAAATTATAGGTATCGAGAAATTTCATGGTGGAAAAAGTACACCTATTGAAGAAATTTCTTTCAAAAGTAAATGTCAAAGGAGACAGATAATTTATTGTTCACTATATGTATTAACATTATAATGATTTTTACAACAATTATAAAAACTACTACTGTGAAACGTACGTAATTTTACTATTGAATTGGATTGTAAAAAAAATATATTTATGTATAAAATACTTTTAAATGTTTATATCAAATAGTTAAAATCCTCGTTTAGTTCGGATAATAATCAGTCGATTATAAATAATATATAAAGAATAAATTTATATATAAAACACTTTTAAATGTTTATACAAAGTTATCATTAATTATGAATTTATTTTACAATTACTAGTCTTCACTAAATATTTTATATAATTTAATAAAAAATTACATATTTACTATTTGTATTAACATTATGAATTTTGTAACAACAACAAAAATTACTGTCCATGAAACGTGCGTAATTTCGCTATCGGAAAAAAGTCCAGGTATTGAGAATTTTCCTGCTGAAAAGAGTATACCTATCGAAGATATTTCTTTCATAAGTAAATGTCAAAGGAGAGGACCTACTAATGACGAACTGATAAAAAAGAGTCTATGATCGGAAAAGGACGACGACAATTGTTTGACCATTTTTTCCTTTTTCTTTCAAAATTTGCAAAGTTTAAGAATTTCAATTAGGATATATAAAAATAAAGAATAATCTAAAGGTATAACCTAGAAAAACAGACTTTGATACAATTACAAAAACTGCTGCCCATGAAACGTGCGTAATTTCACTATTGAAAATAGTCTGGATTATAAAAAGAATTTATTTATGTATAAAACACTTTTAAATGGTTATATCAAAGAGTTAAAATCCTCGTTTCGTTCGGATAATAATCATTTGTTTATAAATAATATAAAAAGAATATATTTTTGTATAAAACACTCTTAAATATTTATATTAAGTTATCTTTAATTATGAACTTATTTTGTAATTACTAGTTTTCATTGAATATTTTATATAATTTCATAAACAATTTCATATTTACTATTTGTACTAACATCAATATGAATGTTGTAACTACTACAAAAACTACTGTTCGTGAAACGTACGTAATTTCGTTATTGGAAAAAAGTCCTGGTATCGAGAATTTCCCTGTTGAAAAGAGTACATCTATCGAAGATATTTCTTTCAAAAATAAATGTCAAAGAAGAGGGCTTAGTAATAATACTAATGATGAACTGATAAAAAAGAGTTTATGATTGGAAGAGGACCACGACAATTGTTTGACCATTTTTTTCTTTTTCTTTCAAAAATTGCAAAGTTTAGGAATTTCAATTAGGATATATAAAAATAAAGAATAATCTATTGGTATAATCCCGAAAAATAAAATTTTGATACAACCATAAAAATTGCTGGTCATGAAACGTGCGTAGTTTTATTGTTGAAAATAGTCTGGAGAAAAGAGTACACTTATCGAAGATATTTCTTTCAAAAATAAATGTCAAAGGAGAGGGTTTAGTAATGACGAACTGATAAAAAAGAGTCTATGATTGGAAGAGGACGACAATTGTTTTACTATTTTTTTCTTTTTCTTTTAAAAATAGCAAAATTTAGGAATTTCAATTAGGATATATAAAAATAAAGAATAATCAATTGGTATAATTCTGAAAAACAAAATTGGATACAACTACAAAAACTGCTGCCTATGAAACGTGCGTAATTTTACTATTAAAAAAAGTCTGAATTATAAAGAGAATTTAATTATGTATAAAATATGTTTAAATGTTTAAATCAAAGAGTTAAAATCCTCATTCCGTTCGGATAATAATCATTTGATTATAAATAATATAAAAAGAACATATTTAAGTATAAAACACTCTTAAATGCTTATATAAAGTTATCTTTAATTATGAATTTATTTTATAATTACTAGTTTTCACTAAATATTTTATATAATTTCATAAACAATTTCATATTTACTATTTGTATTAACATTAATATGAATGATGTAACCATTACAAAAATTACTGTCCGTGAAACGTGCGTAATTTCGTTATTTGAAAAAAGTCCAGATATCGAGAATTTTCCTGTTGAAAAGAGTACACCTATCGAAGATATTTATTTCAAAAATAAAAGTCAAAGGAGAGGGCTTAGTAATGACGAACTGATAAAAAAAGAGTCTATGATTGGAGAAGAACGACCACAATTGTTTGACCATTTTTTTCTTTTAAAAATTCTAAAGTTTAGTAATTTCAATTAGGATATATAAAAATAAAGAATAATCTAATGGTATAACCCAGAAAAACAGAATATGGATACAACTACAAAAACTGCTGCCCATGAAATGTGCGTAAATTTACTATTGAAAAAAGTCTGGCTTATAAAAAGAATATATTTATGTATAAAACACTTAAATGTTTATTGATATATGAAAATAAAGAATAATCTAATGGTATAACCCAGAAAAACAGAATTTAGATACAACTACAAAAACTGCTGCCCATGAGATGTGCGTAATTTTACTATTGAAAAAAGTCTGGCTTATAAAAAGAATATATTTATGTATAAAATACTTTTAAATGTTTATATCAAAGAGTTAAAATTCTCTTTTCGTTCGGATAATAATCATTTGATTATAAATAATATAAAAACAATATATTTATGTATAAAACACTCTTAAATGTTTATATAAAGTTATCTTTAATCATGAACTTATTTTATAATTACTAATCTTCACTAAATATTTTATATTATTTCATAAACAATTTCATATTTACTATTTGTATTCACATTAATATGAATGTTGTAACCCCTACAAAAACTACTGGCCGAGAAACGTGCGTAATTTTGTTATTGGAAAAAAGTCCAGGTATCCAGAATTTCCCTGTTGAAAAGAGTACACCTATCGAAAATATCTTTTTCAAAAATAAATGTCAAAGGAGAGGGCTTAGTAAAGACGAACTAAGAAAAAAGAGTCTATGATTGGAAGAGGACGACAATTGTTTGACCATTTTTTTCTTTTTCTTTTAAAAATAGCAAAGTTTAGGAATTTCAATTAGGAAATATAAAAATAAAGAATAATCTATTGGTATAATCCTGAAAAACAAAATTTGGATATAACTATAAAAACTGCTGCCCATGAAACGTGCATAAATTTACTGTTGAAAATAGTTTGGAAAAAAGAGTACACTTATCGAAGATATTTATTTCAAAAATAAATGTCAATGGAGAGGGCTTAGTAATGACGAACTGATAAAAAAGAGTCTATGATTGGAAGAGGACGACAATTGTTTGACCATTTTTCTCTTTTTCTTTTAAAAATAGTAAAGTTTAGGAATTTCAATTTGGAAATATAAAAATAAAGAATAATTTAACGGTATAACCCAGAAAAACAGATTATAGATACAACTACAAAAACTGCTGCCCATGAAATGTGCGTAATTTTACTATTGGAAAAAGTCTGAATTATAAAAAGAAATTATTTATGTATAAAACACTTTTAAATGTCTATATAAAGTTATGTTTAATCATGAACTTATTTTATAATTACTAGTTTTCACTTAATATTTTATATAATTTCATAAACAATTTCATATTTACTATTTGTTTTAACATTAATAATACAAAGTTATCACTAATTATGAATGTATTTTACAATTACTAAACTTCACTAAATGTTTTATATAATTGAATAGAAAATTACATATTTACTAGTTGTAATAACATTAATATGCATTTTGTAACAATTACAAAAACTACTGCCAGTGAAACGTGCGTAATTCCGTTATCGGAAAAAAGTCCAAGTATCGAGAATTTACTTGCTAAAAAGAATACACTTATCGAAGATATTTCTTTCAAAAATAAATGTCAAAGGAGAGGACCTAGTAATGACGAACTGATAAAAAAGAGTCTATGATCGGAAGAGGACGACGATAATTGTTTGAACATTTTTTCTTTCTCTTTCAAAATTTACAAAGCTTAGGAATTTCTATTAGGATATATAAAAATAAAGAATAATCTAATGGTATATCCCAAAAAAATAGAATTCATGTACAACTACAAAAACTGCTACCCATGAAACGTGCGTAAATTTACTATTGAAAAAAGTCTGGATTATAAAAAGAATATATTTATGTATAAAACACTTTTAAATGTTTATATCAAAGAGTTGAAATTCTCGTTTCGTTCGGATAATAATCATTCGATTATAAATAATATAAAAAGAAAATATTTACGTATAAAACCCTTAAATGTTTATACAAAGTTATCACTAATTATGAATTTATTTCACAATTACTAGTCTTCACTAAATGTTTTATATAATTTAATAGAAAATTACATATTTACTATTTGTATTAACATTATTATGAATTTAATATCAACTATAAAAACTATTGCCCGTAAAACGTGCGTAATTTTGCTATTGGAAAAAGTCCAGGTATCGAAAATTTCTTTGCTGGAAAGAGTACACCTATCAAAGATATTTTTTTCATAAGTAAATGTCAAAGTAGAGAAAACTTGAAGTGAAAAATGTAGAAAAAGCGCTAGTGCGATACAATTAAAAAAAGTGTCCAGGAAGCGAATACGGTTTATATTAAAATAGTGTATGGAAGGAGAGTAGGGTACATTTTAAAATAGTGTCTATAACGAGGATATGGTATATACTAAAAAACAGTTAAGGAAGCGAATAAGGTTTGTATGAAAAAAGTGTCCGGAAAAAGAATACTATACATGCTTAAAAAGTATATGAATAGCATAAGGTACGTACTAAAAAAGTGTCTAGGAAGTGAGTACTGTACATACTAAAAAAAGGCCTAGTAAAAACAAATTGATTAAATAAGTCCATTATTGTAGGAGGACAACGACAATTGCTATACCAATTTTATCTTTTTTTTCAAAAATTATAAAAAACTTAGGAATTTCAATTAGGATATATAAAAATAAGGAATATTCTAGTGGTATAACCTTGAAAAACAAATTTTTGGATATAATTACAAAAACTGCTGCCCATGAAATGCGCGTAGTTTTTCTATTGAAAAAAGTCTGAATTATAAAAAGAATATATTCATGTATAAAACACTTTCAAATGTTTATATCAAAGAGTTAAAATCCTTGTTGCGTTCGGATAATAATCATTCGATTATAAATAATATAAAAAAAATATATTTATATATAAAACACTCTTAAATGTTGATACAAAATTATTACTAATCATGAACTTATTTTACAATCACTAGTCTTCACTAAACGTGAAAAGTGTGTAATTTTGCTATTGGAAAAAAGTTCAAGTATCGAGAATTTCCCTGCTGAAAAGTCTACACTTATCAAAGATATGTGTTTCAAAATTAAAAGTCAAAGGAGAGGGCCTAGTAATGATAAACTGATAAAAAGGAATCTATTATCGGAGGATGTTGACGACAATTGTTTGAACATTTTTTCTTTTTTTTATTCAAAAAGTTGCGAAACTCAGGAATTTCAATTAGAAAATATAAAAATAAAGAATCCTCTAGTGGTATCATACTGAAAAACAAAACTAAGGATACAGCTACAAAAACTGCTGCCCATGAAATGTGCGTAATTACACTATTGAAAAAGGTCTGTTATAAAAAGAATATATTTATGTATAAAACACTTTAAAATGTTTATTTCAAAAAGTTCAAGTCCTCCCTTCGCTCGGATAATAATTATCCGATTATAAATAATTTAAAAAAAATATATTTATGTATAAAACGTTCTTAAATGATTATAGAAAGTTATCACAAATCTTGAATTTATTTTACAATTACTAGTCTTTACTAAATATTTTATATAATTAAATAAACAATTTCATATTCACTATTTGTATTAACATTATTATGATTTTTACAATTACAAAAACTACTGCCGGGAAACGTGCGTAATTTCGCTATTGGTAAAAAGTCAATGTATCGAGAATTTCTCTGCTGGAAAGAGTACACCTATCGAAGATATTTCTTTCAGAAGTAAGTGTTAAAGGAGAGAGAGTTGAATTAAAAAATATTCCTAAAGTGTTAAGACGATACAATTAAAAAAAGTGTCTAGGAAGTGAATACGGTTTATATTAAAAAGTGTCTGGAAATAGAGTACGGTACATGCTTGAAATGTGTCTATAAAGAGGATATGGTACATACTAAAAAAGTGTCTAGAAATTGAATACGGTTTGTATTAAATTAGTGTTCGGAATGAGAATACGGTATATGCTTAAAAAGTGTTTATAAAAAATAGTTTTAAAATTTGAAAGTTTGTTAAAAGTTAAAGTTTAAAAAACGACAAGATATTTACAATATTGATTTCAATAACTGTATATAAAGTTAAAAGTATTATTAAATATTGAATTATTGCTTATTATCGTTAATAAATCTATTATAATTAGAAATAATTATCGATTTCTTTAATAGCGTCACTGACGCTAAGTGACAGATCAAATATAATTTGAAGAGATTTATGGAATATACGATATTATTAAGATATATATATATATATATATATATATATATATATATATACAGTAATATAAGAAATAATTATAGCAAAAACTTACTTATTGGTATTTTTTAAAACACACACAAATTGTATTTAATTTATAAATTTTACAACTATAACTTGTACACTGTCTTCTTTACAGATAACCGCGTACTGAATACTGAATAAAAGAGTTAGTGAAGAAAAATCAACGGGTTAAGGGTGGGGGAGGGGGAAGGGGTAAATTTAGAAGTGTTTGGTAAAGGTGGAAAATGAATAGGATGAACCACTCTAAGAGAGATAGAAATTCATAAAGGAATTTGAAGTGGATTGGAATTTTCTTGATTGAGAATGTTTTTTTTTGTTGATGCACTGGCATAGGATAGGTTTACTCTTCAGGGCTGTGTTGGGGGTGTGTTAGGTGGTTTGTTATGCACTTGACCGAGAAATTAAGTTAGGAGTTTAAAAGTGTCTAGTAAGAAATTTTTGAAGGTGACTAGGAGAATTTTGCTTAAAATTGTATAGGATTGAGAGTGATTAGATGGGCGTTTTGTTAGAAAATAACTGGAGATTTGTGTTGTATTGGGGCGTAGCGGGGGTAGAAGTCTGGAAGCAGCGAATCTTAAAAGTGTGTGGAGATGGTATGACAAAAAGTGTCTAGAATGTGAGTTTAATTGTTTAAGACGAATCATGTTGCGTTGCGGATAATTAATAGAGGCGAGGTGGATGATTGAAATTGTTGGAGGATGTAAATTATTTTGAAGATTGGGTGTCTCCTATGTCATGATAGTTAATAAGAAGCGGTGGGAATGGTTTTTGAAATTTTTGAATTTAATTTGAAATTTGTTGGAAAAGTGACTAAGAGACATTGAAAGGTGTGTGGATGATGACGGGTGGTGGGGACTGGCTTTTCTCGAATCCGAGGTGAAGAATTTGTCGAAAAGGTATGTATGTGCGGTGTGGTACCTTGAAAGTGAAAGTTTAAAAAAAGTTTCCGAATATTGAGTAAGTTTTTTTATTTCCCATTCTATACACTTTTGAAACCACGTTCGCACAAAAATCATCGGATTTCGTTGTTTATTGTTCCTTAATCTCTCTCTGGTTGATATTCAGCAAAAAGTACAATTCATCCACAGAAGTAGACAAAACTTCAATTTTCTATACATCTTTTTTGAAACATACACAAAAATTGTTTTTAAATTACCAAATATACACATACACATCACTATTTCTACTAATTCAAATAGAAATGTCAAATTTGTGATGGCGTACGGAATGAAAAAGAAATGGAACCAAGTGATTAGTGTTGCTAGGAAGCGCTAGGGTGATACAATTAAAAAAAGTGTCTAGGAAAAGAATACGGTTTATATTAAAATAGTGTTTGGAAGGGTAGTAGGACATATACTAAAAAAGTGTTTGTAAAGATGATACGGTACATATTAAAAAACTGTCGAGGAAACGAATACGGTTTGTATTGAAAAAGTGTTTGGAAAAAGAGTACGGTACATGCTTAAAAAGTATTTATGAAAAGGATACGGTACATACTAAAAAAGTGTCTAGGAAGTGAGTATACTAAATACTAAAAAGGGCCTAGTAATGACGAACTGAAAAAAAAAGTCTATGATCGGAGGACGACGATAATTGTTAGACCTTTGCTTTCCTTTTCATTCAAATATTTGCGTAACTTAAGAATTTCAATTAGGATATATAAAAATAAAAAATACTCTAGTGGTATATTTCTGAAAAACAAAAATGTGGATACAACTACAAAAATTGCTGCATATGAAACGTGCGTAAATCTACTATTGAAAAAAGTCTGGATTATAAGAAGAATATATTTGTGTATAAAACAATCTTAAATGTTTATATCAGAGAGTTGAATTCCTCGCTTTGCTCGGATAATAATCATTCGACTATAAATAATATAAAAAGAATATATTTATATGTAAAACACTCATAAATGTTTATACAAAATTATCATTAATCATAAACTTATTTTACAATTTCTAGTCTTCACTAAATGTTTTGTATAATTTAATAGACAATTTAATGTTCACAATTTCTATTAACATTATTATAAATTTATCACAACTACAAAAACTACTGCGCGTGAAACGTGTGTAATGTCAAAATAGAGGGCCTAGTAATGACGAACTGAAAAAAAAAGTATATTATCGGAGGAGAACAACGATAATTGTTAGACCATTCCTTTCTTTTTCTTTCAAATATTTGCGTAACTTAAGAATTTCAATTAGGATATATAAAAATAAAGAATTCTCTAGTGGTATCATTCTGAAAAATAAAAATTATAATACAACTACAAAAACTGCTGCCCATGAAACGTGCGTAATTTTATATTGAAAAAAGTCTGGATTATAAAAAGAATATATTTTTGTATAAAAAACTCTTAAATGTTTATACAAAGTTATCACTAATTATGAATTTATTTTACAATTACTAGTCTTTGTTAAATATTCTATATAATTTAATAGAAATTTCATATTTACCATTTGTATCAATATTATTATGAAGTTTGTAACAATTACAAAAACTACTGCCCGTGAAACGTGCGTAATTCCGCTATCGGAAAAAGTCCAGATATCGAGAATTTCCCTGTTGAAAAGAGTACACCTATCGAAGATATTTCTTTAAAAAAATAAATGTCAAAGGAGAGAGCTTAGTAATGACGAACTGATAAAAAAGAGTCTATGATTGGAGGAGGACAACGACAATTGTTTCACCATTTTTTTCTTTTTCTTTCAAAAATTGTAAAGTTTAGGAATTTCAATTAGGATATATAAAAATAAAGAATAATCTAATGGTATTACCCTGAAAAACATATATTTCGATACAACTACAAAAACTGCTGCCCATGAAATGTGCGTAATTTTATTATTGAAAAAAGTCTGGATTATAAAAAGAATATATATATATATATATATATATATATATATATATATATATATATATATATATATATATATATATATATATATAAAACACTCTTAAATGTTTATACAAAGTTATCACTAATTATGAATTTAATTTACAATTACTAGTCTTCGTTATATATTCAATATAATTTAATAGAAAATTTCATATTCCCTATTTGTATTAATATTATTATGAGTTTTGTAACAATTACAAAAACTACTGCCCGTGAAATGTGCGTAATTCCGCTATCGGAAAAAAGTCCAGGTATCGAGAATTTCCTTACTAAAAAGAATACACACATCGAAGATATTTTTTTCAAAAATAAAAGTCAAAGGAGATGGCTTAGTAATGACGAACTGATAAAAAAGAGATCGGAGGAGGACGACGATAATTGTTTGACCATTTTTTTCTTTTTCTTTCAAAATTTATAAAGTTTAGGAATTTCAATTAGGATATATGAAAATGAAGAATAATCTAATGGTATAACCCAGAAAAACAGAATCTAGATACAACTACAAAAACTGCTGCCCATGAAACGTGCGTAATTTTACTATTGAAAAAAGTCTGGATTATAAAAAGAATATATTTATGTATAAAATACTTTCAAATATTTATATTAAAGAGTTGAAATTCACGTTTCGTTTGGATTATAATCATTCGATTATAAATAATATAAAAAGAATATATTTATGTATAAAACACTCTTAAATGTTTATACAAAGTTATTACTAATTATGAATTTATTTTACAATTACTAGTCTTCACTAAATGTTTTATATAATTTAATAAAAAATTACATATTTACTATTTGTATTAACATTATTATGATATAAATAACAACTACAAAAACTACTGCCCGTAAAACGTGCGTAATTCCGCTATCGGAAAAAAATCCAAGTATTGAGAATTTCCCTGCTGAAAAGAGTATACTTATCGAAGAATTTCTTTCAAAAATAAATGTTAAAGGAGAGGGCCTAGAAAGTCTGGATTATAAAAAGAATATATATATATATATATATATATATATATATATATATATATATATATATATATATATGTATAAAACACTCTTAAATGTTTATACAAAGTTTTCACTAATTATGAATTTATTTTACAATTACTACTCTTCACTAAATATTTTATATAATTTAATAGACAATTTAATGTTCACAATTTGTATTAACATTAACCACAACTACAAAAAGTACTGCTCGTGAAACGTGCGTAATGTCAAAGGAGGGCCTAGTAATGACGAATTGAAAAAAAAGTCTATGATCAGAGGAAGACGACGATAATGGTTAGACCATTCCTTTCTTTTTCTTTCAAAATTTGCATAAGTTAAGAATTTCAATTAGGATATATAAAAACTCTAGTAGTATAATCCTGAAAAACAAAGATATGGATACAACTACAAAAACTGCTGCAAATGAAACGTGCGTAATTCTACAGTCTGGATTATAAGAAGAATATATTTATGTATAAAACAATCTTGAATGTTTATATCAAAGAGTTAATAATCATTCGATTATAAATACTATAAAAAAATATATTTATGCATAAAACATTAAGATGTATATCCCTAATGATGAACTTATTTTACAATTACTAGTATTCATTGAATATTTCATATAATTTAATAGACAATTTAATGCTCACTATTTGTATTAACTTTACTACGAAATCACTACAACTACAAAACTACTGTTAGTGAAACGTGCGTAATTTCGCTATTGGAAAAAAGGCCAAGTATCGAAAATTTCTCTGCTGGAAAGAGTACACTTATCGAAGATATTTGTTTCTAAAGTAAATGTCAAAGGAAAGGACCTAGTAATGATGAACTGATAAAAAATTTTTCTTTCGGACTTTATGTACGAAGGGGGTACCCTTCTGAATAGATTTTTAGGTTAAAATATGTTAATTTTGATGTTTAATAACTCGTTTATTAATGCCGCTGGAAACTTGCAATATTTTTTATATAATAGTATCAACACTCCTCTTTCGATTTGTACCAATTTCAATATCCTCATATCATAAACGTAGTTGTTACGAATTTTTTAAGGTAAATTTTGAAAAAAATTTTCAACTTAACTTTATTCCTGTATAATTCCTACAAATATTAAATGAAAGAAACGAAAAATGATTGGTAATTAAGATACATGTTTCCTCTATCGATTGATGTAAAACAAATCTCGTTATCTTCCATAGATTCTGAAATATGAAATTTTAAATGAAAACGTGTCAAAAAGATTTTGTAAATTTCGGTTCCCTGACCAAAAAATTGATAATTTTGCTTTACTGTGAATGTATGTAAAAAGTGATATTGTATTATGTATTTTGTCTCGCAGAATCCAAAAAATATATCATTTTTTAATTTTAAGTTATATTTTTCCAGAAAATGTCATTTTAAAAAATTTTCCTGATTTTTCCACTGGAAAAAAATTTTTTTTTAAATAACGGACAAATTTTTCAGATTCCTCGTATTAAGAAACCCCTTTTTGCAAAATTTCATGAAAATCGGAGAGAAATTTTTTTTTTCGGGTTTTATGTACCAAGGGGGACCCTTCTGAATGGATTTTTCGGTTAAAAAATGTCAACTTTGATGTTTAATAACTCGTTTATTAATGCCGCTGGAATCTTGCAATATTTTTTATACAATAGTATCAACTCTCCTCTTTCGATTTCTACCAATTTCAATATCCCCATATTATAAACGTAGTTGCTACGAATTTTTTTAAGGTAAATTTTGATAAAAATTTTTAGCTCAATTTTAACCCTTTATAATTCCTACAAAAATTAAATAGAAGAAACGAAAAATGATTGTTAATTAAGATACATCTTTCCTCTATCGAATGATGTAAAATAGATGTCGCTGTCTTCAATAGATTCTGAAATATGAAATTTTAAATGAAGGGATGTCAAAAAGATTTTATAAATTTCGGTTCTCAGACCAAAAAATTGAAAATTTTGCTTCACTGTGAATGTATCTAAAAGTGATATAGTATTATGTATTTCGTCTCGTAGAATACAAAAAAAAAGTTATTTTTTGATTTTGAGTTATAGTTGTCCAGAAAATCCCATTTTCAATAATTTTCCTGAATTTTTCATAGGAAAAAATTTTTTTTTTAAATAACGGACAAATTTTCCAGATTCCTCGTATCAAGAAACCCCTTTATGCAGAATTTTATGAAAATCGGAGAGAAATTTTTTTTTTCGGGATTTATGTAGGAAGGGGGTAGTACCCTTTTGAATGGATTTTTCGGTTAAAAAATGTCAACTTTGATGTTTAATAACTCGTTTATAAATGCCGCTGGAATCTTGCAATATTTTTTATACAATAGTATCAACTTTCCTCTTTCGATTTCTACCAATTTCAATATCACCATATTATAAACGTAGTTGCTACGAATTTTTTCAAGGTAAATTTTGATAAAAATTTTTAGCTCAATTTTAACCCTTTATAATTTCTACAAAAATTAAATGGAAGGAACGAAAAATGATTGGTAATTAAGATACATCTTTCTTCTGTCAAACGGTGTAACAATAATGACAATACCTTTCTTAATTCCGAAAATATTAAATTTTAAATAGAGGCATGTCAAAAAGATTTCAAAAATTTCGAGGTCCTGGATAAAAATTTGAAAACTTCGATATATAGTAAACGTATGGGAAAAATGATCAAATATCATGTATTTTTACCCGAGGATTCCATTTCTTTTATCAGATTTCCGAAATTCTTTTTAATAAAGAAATAAAAAAATATTTTTCGAAATTTCTTCAAGTAAACTATTTAAAGGAAAAGTTTTACTTGAAAACTAATGATATCATCCGATTCGTCTTGATTAAAAACCCCTAATTACAAATTTTTATAAAAATCGCATAATAATTACTATTTTTAAAACTTGCAAATATTCCGATTTCTGACGTTTTTATTTTTTTTAAGCATGTAAAATAAAACTTATCGAAAAACTGATTAGCTCATTGTATTTCTCGCCCACGAAAACCCCTTTCCCTAGATTTTCATTCAAATCGCAGCATAAAAGTTACCGACCC
>OY998186.1:12148776-12217276 GCA_963921935.1 Galeruca laticollis
GTTTTTCATATTTTGTATTGTTTGTGTGATTTCGTCGTGTGTGAAGGGTACTAGGTCTTGTCCCCTACTTATGTCGTGTTGTCTTTGTCTTATGTCTTTGTGTGTTTCTGTGTCTGTGCTTTCGTTGTCTGGGGGAAAGTATTTGCTGTGTAGATAGTGTATCGTGTCTAGTCTGTCTTGCGTCCATGTGCCGTCGTCTTTTTTTATTGTTGTGATTGTTCTGTTTTCCGGTGTCTTCCGTCTAATAATATTGTAAGCAATGTTCCAGGGATTGTCTGGCTCGTTGTTGGTGAAGAATTCTCGAATGGCAATTTGTTTCGTTAATTTAATTTGATTTTTGTATTGCCTACGCTGTAGTTTATACTCGTACAGATTACGTTGCCTATTTATGGGGTCTTTCTCCTTTTGGAATTTCTTCCTTAATCTGTTTGTGTTGTGTCTTAGTGTTGTAAGTTCGGGTGTCCACCAGATTTGTGTTTTTTTGGAGTGTTTTTTCATTTTATGTGTTGATTCTTTTATTAGTTGTAGGATTGTATTTTGTGTTCGTTCGATTGTGTCATTTAGTTCCCCTTTTGTGTCCCAGTTTGTTGTCTGTATAAGTCTCATTAGTTTTGACATGTCTATGTTTCCTAGGTGTATTTTGTTTGTGTTTTGTTGTTTTGTGTATTTTGTTTGTATGTCGTAGAAAATGTATTGGTGGTCACTTAGTGTGTCGTGGTCTGAAATATTCCAATTGTGTAGGGTAATGTTTCTTGTTAGTGTCAAGTCAATCCAACTCTTCCCCCTGGCGGTTTGAAAGGTTGGGTTGCTGTCGTGTCTGTTGTGTATGTATATGTTGTGTAGTTACGAACCCCGAGTTTTATTAACTTTCAAGCTCCGCCCATTTGAAATATACGCACCAATCACAGACGAGTTATGAGACGAGTCATACGTGATAAAAAGGACTTCAAAAAATATTTTAATGTTAGGAGGTTAGGTTAGGTTTAGATTTTTTTAGACCGACGCGCTCGTAGTAAGACGTGAAAATTTTATCTCCGAGTGAATCGACCGACACGCGTGTGCTAAAAAGTGTAGTTATTCGACAGAAATTGCGCACGTTTCGAGTGCAGCAGTTTTTGTAGTTGTGAAAAGTGATCCGACGGAGTGCAACATAGTTTTTATCGTGGATACACGATAAAAACAGACAATTGTGTTGTGCACAAGGATTAAGGATACCCGTAATTCGGGGTAAGTAATTTTTTATTTTTAAAAAGTGTATAAAATAAAAAATAGGGGAAAAAAAGAAGCGACAAAAAGCGAAATGGAGTCGGAAAGCTCCAAAAAATCCAACAGGGAGGGACCCCTGACGGACGGGGGGACTTCTGTTGAGAAAAAGAAAAAGAAAAAAGAAAATCAGGAGACGGAGGTGGAAAGATTAAGAAGGGAAAATGAAGAACTGAAAAAGCAAATAGAAAATATGGCGAACAAAATGGAGGAAGAAAGAGAAGAAGCGAGGAAAGCGCGAGAAGAAGCGAGGAAAGCGAGAATAGAAGCAAAGGAACAGGCAGACAGGATGGATATGCAAATGAGGGAATTAATGGCCGAAATGAAGAAGAAACAAAAAAACAGCGACAGAAGCCGTAGCCCCTTAAGTAAGACCCGGCCCGAGAAAAAGAGAGAAGAGTTACCTCTTATTGATTTCGACGATGAAACTCTATCATCAGACGATTCAGCAGCCGACGTGACAAATTACGAAGGAAGAAAAACTAACGAAGAAGCTAAATTCCAGAAAAAAACAAGCAGACGGTCTAGGAAAAACAAGGCCAGGAGAAATTTCCGCGAAGGAAATAAAGAAGAACAAGAAATGGAAACCGAAAAAACGGAAACACAAGATAAAACCGTAGAGGAGATAAGGAAAATAAAAGAGCAAGCCCAAAAAGAAACGGAAAAAAGTCCAAAAAGACCTCCTCCGATTATCTTGAAATCACCGCTAATGTGGACGGCAATTCGCCGAAACTTAGTACAAAGACAAATTGAAGCCCAGTGTAAGTTGGGAACTTACACTGCGAAAATTTCCACTCCGACGGTAGAAAACTTTAACAAATTAAAGACGCTACTAGGAGAATACAAAGACGTAGAGTGGTATACATACGCTTTGCCAGAGGACAAGGAGAGAAAGCTAGTCATAAAAGGACTAGCAGTAAACACTCCCCCACAGGACATCACCGACGAACTAACACAAGCAGGTTTACACCCCAAAAAAGTTTGGCAATTACAAAGCCGAACACAAAAAAATGAAGACGGGACAAGGAAATACCTACCAATCTACATGGTAGTGATCGTGCCCTCAGAAGAAAAGACATACAAAAATCTAAGATACCTCTGCTACACAAAAATAAGTGTAGTAGAGCAAAAGAAACACAACGGACCTGTACAATGCTACAGGTGCCAAGGCTTCCACCACGGCCAGAGCACGTGCAACATGGATTTGCACTGCGTAAAATGCGCAGGAGGACACAGGGCAGCGGACTGCAGCCTAGGACAAGCAGAGAAGCCCAAGTGCCAAAACTGCCAAGGCGACCACCCCGCCAACTACAGGGGGTGTCCGAAAAACCCGAAGAAGGCGGAGAGGAAAACAACGACAAAACCTAGCGTAGTAGCCCCAGGAACCAGCTACGCGCAGGCAACAAAGAAAACACCCGTAGAGGCGAAGAAGGCACCCACCCCGAGTGCCGCGCCAAACGCTGATATCCTGAGCATGCTGCAGTCTACGCAAATGCTCTTGACAACATTACTTACACAACAAGCTAAGTAATGCCAGACAACCTTCCCCATCAATTAAAAATAGGATCGTGGAACACAGGAGGACTAAGAACAAACCAAAACACAATGGGAGTAATATTGGAGGAAGAGGATTTCGACATCTTCGCACTCCAAGAAACAAAACTACCGGGGGATCACCACAGATTCACCTGGCCAGGCTACAACGTTTATAGAAACGACATAAATGGACAATCCGGCGGCACAGCGATCTTAGTGAAAAAAGAGCTGTGCCAATACCAAGTAAACACACCGGACTATTTACTAACTATGGAAGCAACGATAGTAGTAATCAAAACTATAAACGGAGATATTAGAATAATATCCGCATACGTAAGACCTGAAACCACTATACACGAAGAAGACGTGTTAGCGGTACTCCCAGAAGATAAAAAAGGCATAATAATAGGAGATCTAAATGCCAAGTCCCCAGCGTGGTACAGCACCAGAAGAAACAGACAAGGAAAAAACTTGGAAAAAATAATAGAAAAATACCCAGCATACCAAGCAATAGGACCATGGAGACCAACGCACTACCCGCCCAACGTAGGAGTACCGGACGTCTTAGATATCGCTGTGTTGAAAGACATAGCGGTACCGACAGACATCCAAACATCCGAAGGGGGCGACGCACACGAGCCAATCGTCCTCACGGTAGGAGAAGGACCAAGACCACCAGAAAGGATGAAGAAGAAAACGAATTGGACAAAATTCAGAAGAATAGCAGGACAAGTCATAGGACCAATAGTAGAAATCAACAACGCTGAAGTACTGGAAGAGCAAGTCTGTTTCTTCGAAGAAGCACTAACAGAAGCGTTAGAAAGGAGTACCACGACATCCGTAGCAGACAAATACGGAAGGTTCAAAAACATAGATGACGACCTAAGAAATTTGATCAGGGAAAGAAATAGAATCAAGAGAAGAGCACCTGGAATACGAAACCCCGACGACCTAATCAGAGTCGCGGAAATGAAAGTAGAAATACAAGAAAAACTAAGGGAACATAGGAGCGACGAATGGAACAAGATAATCAACGAATTAGACCCGCAAAAACCGGGGATTTGGAACATAGCAAAAGTTCTACGAGAAGACAGGAAACCAATGCCACCAATACACGGAACCAACGGGATGGCCTATACAGAAAAAGACAAAGCGGAAGCGTTGAAAAACTCACTAGAAACACAGTTTCAGCTGAACGAACACCCAGACGAGGACATGGATTTCTCAGACATGGTAGAAGAAAGCATTGCCCAATACCTAGAGGGGGAGGAGCACGAACATCTAGGGTTCGCAACTCCTCTAGAAGTAAAAGAACTGCTAAGACTGACATCCAAGAGGAAGGCACCCGGAAAAGACGGAATATCAAACAGAGCGTTGAAAAACATGCCGAACAAAGGTATCACATACCTAACCAACATCATAAATGGCATGTTAAGGACGAGACACTTCCCGACAAGATGGAAACACGCAGAAATCATCATGCTGAGGAAATCCGGAAAAAACCCAACGTTTCCGCAAAATTATAGACCAATTAGTTTGCTACCAGCAATGAGCAAAATAGCTGAAAGAATAATACTGAAGATACTGAACGAACAAACAAGAACACTGAACGTAATACCCGACGAACAGTTCGGATTCAGAAAGGAGCACAGCACCGAACAACAAATCTTGAGACTCGTGGAATACACAACTCAAGGTTTTAACCAGAAGCAATCAACGGGAGCTATCTTCCTTGATATAAGTAAAGCCTTCGACCGGGTATGGCACGAAGGACTACTGTACAAGATCAAAGAGGCAGGATATTCCAAACCTCTGATAAAACTCCTGAACAGCTATCTCAAAGAGAGAAAGTTTCATGTGAAGGTAGCAAACGAAAGATCGGAAGTAGGCCATCAGGAAGCGGGGGTACCGCAAGGAGCAGTACTATCCCCTATGCTATACAACTTATACACAGCAGACATACCAAAAATAGACAACACCATGTACGCACTTTACGCCGACGACACTGCCATAGCCACGAGATGCGTGAAAGAGAAAAATATTACAAATAGACTACAAACAGCAGCAAACGAAATCGACGAATGGAGCAAAACATGGAAGATAAAGATAAACAGCGAAAAAACACAAGCGGTTATGTTCACGAAGAAAAGAACTCATCGGCGACCAGAAGAGAAAATAGAAATTGATGGCGAAGAAATCGAGTGGGCGGAAAAAGTAAAGTACCTAGGAGTAACGATGGACCAGGGACTAACTTTCACCCCACACGTAAACAACATCATAGACAAAACGAAGCAAGCCAGGGCAAGACTCGCAGGACTGTTAGGCAGGAGAAGCAAGCTAAACTTAAAGACCAAGTTGAGATTTATAAGGAGTATTATAATCCCAATCATCACATACGCCTCAGTCGCTTGGGGACACACCTGTGAAACAAACCGACAAAAACTACAAGCGCAACAGAACATAACGCTGAGACAAGCAACAAGCGCCCCATGGAGGAAAAGGAACGTAGACATATACGAAGAAACAAAGGTAGAGAAAGTACTGGAACTAATGGACGAAAGAGCGAGGAAACTCCTTGAAGAGCTGAAAACACATCCAAATGTGGAACTGAGGGACCTAACAAGCTACAAGAAAGAAGACTACAGGAAACACAAGAGACCAAGAAAGCAAATTGAAGACTAGGCATGAAGATCCCCACCCAAAAAAAACCCAAAAAACCCAAAAACCGTAAAGGCGAAAGCCTTTACACAAAAAAAAAAAAAAAAAAACCGTACAGACGAGCAATCGTCTGCACACCAAAAAAACACAAAAAACACAAAAAAATCCCGGGGAAAAGAAGTAAGAAGAGATGAATCCCCCCGACACGGTAAGTCCGCGCTGCTGCATCAGGTAAGCGCCGATTTACACATCGGGGACAGCTATAAAGAAGGCGATGGACCACTCAGCTTAGGGCATTCCTCGCCGAAGCAGGCAAGGGAAGTTACGGCTGAGGCAGCGATCACACACACACATTTCGACGACGACCAAACAACCGCGAAAGGACAAGGGAGTATAGCCACCAGAGCTGCCCCTTCGAAAGGATATGGAGACCTCCTGGAACCTTTCACAGAATTAGAGAAAGGTGAGGGAGAATACGCGAAACGCGAGCTACGATGAGGTCCTGTCGGAATGACAGGGGGTGGATGGAAGTTCTACTTCGCACCCACCCGCGGACCTAGTCCGGGGGTTGATGCTTAGTGGGACGGGTTTTCTCACGCGCGCGTGTGTGTGTGTGTTTTAATGTTAGTTTATGCGTGTGCGCGTTTGACTGTAGAAATATATTTACGTTGAGAGGAAAATGGCTCGTACCAAACAAACTGCTAGAAAATCAACTGGAGGAAAAGCACCTCGTAAACAATTAGCAACGAAAGCTGCTCGTAAAAGCGCGCCAGCTACTGGTGGTGTGAAAAAACCTCATCGTTATAGGCCAGGTACTGTTGCTCTTCGTGAAATAAGACGTTATCAAAAGAGTACTGAATTACTTATCAGAAAATTACCATTTCAACGATTAGTTCGTGAAATTGCACAGGATTTTAAAACAGATTTACGTTTCCAAAGTTCAGCCGTTATGGCTCTCCAGGAAGCTAGCGAAGCTTACTTAGTGGGTCTATTTGAAGACACCAATTTATGCGCTATTCATGCTAAGCGCGTGACTATCATGCCCAAGGATATCCAACTGGCTAGAAGAATTCGAGGTGAACGTGCCTAAGTATTTTGAAAAAATAATTATAATAATCTTTAAATCTAAAAACGGTTCTTTTCAGAACCACAAAATAAATTTATAATGAAGATGTAATTAAAAGAGTAGTTATATAATTTATTCCGTATTCATCTTAACGTAGATAGTGTGAATGTAATGAGAATAATGGCGAATGTATTGCATTAACCGTTTGAGTTATATATTTAATATACATGTTATTCCGAAAGTGTACTTTTATAACGTAAACGATACTATATAATAATAAAAAGTCTAGCCATCCAGTACACTACTGTAGAAAAAAGTTTGACATCGAGGATACATGTGTCGAAACTGTCTGGGCATTGAGGATGTTACTATCGCTTGAAACATTTATAAATTATTGCGTCCAAATTGAAAAATATTTGTTTTCATAAATAAAAAAAAATTGTGGCCCTGCGAAGGGCCATTTGTTATTATTGTCGTTGTCCGATAATACTTTTAATACTATCGTTTGAAGGAAAAAATCCTTTTATTTCTTCTTTTTTGGAGAAGCGGCTTTTCTTGCTTTGGGGGAACTGCTAGTTGCTTTTGCAGTTTTTGGTTTAGGTGCTCTAGGTTTTTTCGTAGGACTGCCTTTATTGGATTTTTTGGCTTTTGTAGGATTCTTTGTTTTAATTTCGGTTGTGGCACTAGCTGCAATATTCGAAGTTATCGCTGTCCCTTTCGAAGATTTTTTATCGGTCTTTTTAGCTTTAACAACCTTTTTATCTGTCGCAGGTGCTGAAGTCTTTAAGGAGGCCGCAGTAACTTTTTTGCCTTTAACGGATTTCTTGACAATTTTAGATTTATCTCCAGCAATCGCGTTCCGTTTTGCGGCTATTGTTTTTTTGGGTTTACTAGTAATGGCAGTTTTCTTCTTTTTCTCACTTGCGCTCGGTTTGGCAGATCCACCTGTCGAAGTAGCCGATGCCAACTTGAACGATCCTGAAGCTCCTTTGCCTTTAGTCTGTACTAAAGAGCCTGAAACAACGGATGCTTTCAAATATTTCTTGATAAATGGCGCTACTTTTTCTGCATCAACTTTATAATTGGCTGCAATGTATTTCTTAATTGCTTGGAGAGATGAACCTCCGCGTTCCTTCAGACCTTTAATGGCGTTGTTTACCATCTCTGAAGTTGGTGGATGCGATGGTTTGGTTCTAGGATTTTTAGCTTCCTTTTCCTTTTTAAGTGGAGATGATGAAGCCTGCGGAGAATTGGATGCAGACGATGCTGATGCTACTGAAGTCAGATTTTCTGTATCCGCCATGTCGTCGTCGATTTCAATAAATGTACACACAAATAAGAATAGATCTCGCTTAACAGCTTATACGTATAAGACTATTTATTTTCTACGTGCAATCATGTTCTAACATGGTCGAGTGCACGGGTGGCCTCTCCATGTCTTCCTTCTCCTCGTATTGGTCCAGGAAGGTGTCCGCTACCGGAGCTTCCATTAAATACGTCTGTGTGATGTGTTCAATAAGAACGGAAGGTTGGCTGTGATAACAGCCGGGGTTCATAAATAAAAATAACTATTGAAGTCTCTGTACGTAGAGGCTTGCTCCTATATGAAGTTCACTTCACTCCCAAACGGGGTAGGTCGGATCACAACAGGAAAAGTAGAAGAAAAAGTAAAACACAAGTTGAGCTTAGAAAGCAGTTCGGTCTCACGAGTGTAAGGTTCGACGAGTCGGCAGGCACTGTCCGTCTGTGGCTCCGGTACCCCCTTTTATATCCGCGGGCCTGAACAGTCGGACGGAGGACTGCACCTTGAGCGGACGGAGAACTGACTGGCCGAACAGACGGACGGAGAACTGACTGGAGTATGGTTAAAGCAAGTCGGATGGGGAACTGAACGGCTTGTGTTCAGAACACCCCCCCGCTTCGAAAGACCGAACTGTGTGACACTTCCTTGCTAATATTCAAGTGCGTCTGTTTGAATTTTTACCACTGGAAAATAGTATTTTGAAAAATTTGTTTAATCGATAAATAGAAAGAGTTTGTTCTTGAGAATTCTATAGAGTTACACTCATAGCCTTCTCACCGCTACCCTCACCCCCAGTTACGGGTACTCCGTACCCCACCGCGTACACCCTGAGACTTAGAGAAAAAATTAAAAAACTAAATAGTGTTAAATCATATTTGTTCGAAAATGAAAACTTAATTAGTGATAAAACTGTGTCAGTTAAAACTACCTCTAAACATATAGTTAAAGTGAAAACCTCCCCACGGAAACCAATACGAAAAGGTACGTTCAAATTGAAATCACTAAAAAGACAAAAACACTCTAATTCTATAAAAAACAATAACACTAAAAAAGACACAAAAAATAAAATTGAATGGAAAAGTACTGAGAAGTCAAACTCTAAAGACGGAGACGACTCTAGTACATCCACAAAATCTCCTGAGATTAATCATACCATATACACTAACGAAATACAAAGGATCAAATCCAAAACACTAGAATTAAAATCTCGAAATGTAAATTATCACCAGATTGTATTTCTAGAAAATAAAGACTCAGAAAGTACCAATATCGATACAAACCTATATAATATAAATATTCCAAAATCTTGCATAGATGCAGTAGATATAGACACCCTTAATAAATGTATTGAACTTACCAAAAACAAAGAAAAGTGTATAGGACAATCAGACACTAAAAAGTGTCTAGAAAGCCCCAATCATAAAAAGTGTCTAGAACACATAGATAAAGAAAAGTGTCTAGTAAACACAAACGATAAAAAGTGTATAGGAGAATCTTCAAGTAATACTAACAACGATAATCTACCAGACGAGGAAACAGTTCAGAAATTAACAAAGTGTCTAGAATACAATAACGAAAAAAAGTGTCTAGAAAACCCGAAGGTTAAAAAGTGTATAGAAACCTCAACATATAAAAAGTGTATAGAAAATTTTGAAAACGACAAAAATACAGAAAAGGATACTGCGGGAAGTTACACTTTAGACCAATCCTTGGAATTTTCAATACCTTTATATAGAGGGAGAATATCAGCGAGAACCTCCACCCCCGACAAAACATCTAATTTATTTAAAAAACAAAAGAAATTAGAAATGGGAGAGGATACCATAGGTACCAACTCAAGTGCCTCAGACGCCGAAAGCAATAATTTAGAAGAAAATCCACCAATTACAAAAACGACTCAAGTGGTGATACATAACCAAGCCGACCAATCTTGGGCAGATGAAGTCGAAAATGAAAATGTAATACAAGATAACCCTACAAATGACAAATTTGTATCCCAATATGAAAGTGTGACCAAAAAAACGATTGTGCCAAGACTCATGGACATGACAAACAAGAGAAAACAGACGGAAGACATAAATGCGATAGTTGCCATCCCGGATGATCGAATGGAAGTTTCAAATAATGAAGACGATTTTCTAATACCAAAAAAAATTACAACATTTAAAAATATCTTAAAACATACAAAAAAACAGACAATAACATCAACAAAAAACAGATATGAAACGCTATCAGAAAACTCAGAGGGGGAGGAGACTACGACTAAACAACAAAAAAAACGGAAAAAAACGAAATTTCGTAAATTTGTTGCAACCGAAGACAGCTCAGATGACAACAATAAAATACACACGAGTAAACGTCCCAAACAAAAAGAAGCCACGACGACAAAATCAGCTAAAAAAACAACATCTTCTTGCCCTCCCATTGTAATCGATGGGAACGTATCCGCACATAAAGATATGGTTAGTAAATTGAAAGAATGTGTAACCGAGACATTTGAAATGAAATACACCGCTAATTCAATAATTATTTTCACCAAAGAGACGGCAGACTTCGATAATCTAAAACAAATTTTAAGAAGCGAAAAAGTTCCTTTCCACACCTACACGAGGAAGGAAGAAAAAACCCACGCATTCGTGCTGAGAGGTCTAGCCGAAGGCCTTCAGTTAGATGAAATCAAGGAAGAGCTGACAAATACATATAAAATTGACGTCAAGGATATATACAGGATGACCACCAAAGCGAGGCCACTGTATTTAGTTATTACTGACCCATAAATCACACTGGATTTCCTGAATAAAAACGTTCGAGTTTTGGAACACACCAGAATCCTATGGGAATATCGGCGTCAGTCGAAGCCGATAATACAGTGTCACATTTGCCAGCTTTGGGGACACGCCACTTCCAACTGTGGCAGGGCACCCCGATGTTTAAAATGTGCAGCTTCCCACTTAACACCTGAATGCCCAAAGGACAGGTCTACACCGGCCAAATGTGCAAATTGCAAAGGCGATCATCCTGCCAACGCTACGATATGTCCAGAGTTCATCAAACGTAGAGACTGGCTCGAAGCTAAAAGAACAAAAACTCCAAATAATGCAGCCCCGAAATTCATCCCCGCTCCTCTTCCAAAAACAAACCCTTGGAACAACAAAAATGCCCCATCTCTACAAGAATACCCCAGTTTACCCTCCAAACAAACAATTCCCTCCCAACAACAAAGTATCCTCAAAACCCGAGTTACTCCTGAAACAAATGCCTCAGCCACCCCCACGGCTGATATAAATAAATTTTCGAAATTAAACACGATGTTTCAAGAATTACAAAGCATGGTCAACCTCGATGAGCTAACAAGAGCAGTCGCAGACCTGTTACATGAGATGAGAGCAGCCACTAACAAATTAGAGAAGTTTACCATCTATAATAACTTTGTCGCCGGAATTGATAAGTATGACATCTAGGCAGGTAGGTGATAAAACAGGAATTCAAAAACGTAATCATCTTAAAATAATTTTCTGTAATGTAAATGGAGTAATAAATAAACTCCAACTCATCAAACATTTTCTCGACATTCAAAAACCAGACATTTTCTTTTTATGCGAGACGCTCCTAAAACCTAATAAATCCGTGAATTTTAGAAACCCAGAATATAGTCTGCATAGACTTGACCGCCCCGATGGTGTCGGCGGTGGCGGTCTCGCAGTATTAATCAAAAAAGACATCACATATCAAATCCTGCAACAAAATAATTCTTCAATTGAGCATATCTCCCTACTCATAGACAACAAAATAAAAATTGTGGGTGCATACAGTACACCAAACAAAAAACTTTTAGATACCGACTTTTATAACATAATAAGAACGCATAACAGGGTACTCTTAGTGGGTGACTTAAATTGTAGGCACCCCCTCTGGGATTCATATGCTTCTTACCCTAATACCAACGGAAATACCCTCCAAAGGTTCTGTGATAATTCGGATTGTAATATTTACAGTACGGATGATCCCACCCATTTTCCCTTTTCCGGTAATACCCCAAGCACATTAGATATAGCTGTTGGCAGAAATGTCAACACTATAACTAAGATGAAGACCCTCCCAGACTTAAATTCAGACCATGATCCAATTCTTACTGAACTAAAAATAACACACAACACACATTCACATACACGCAAAATACACGATTACACAACAACCAATTGGACAGCATTTAAAAAACTTATAAATGAAACATTAACAATCACAAATAATATTGAAAATCAAAGTCAATTAACACAATCGATTCAAAACTTACAAAATATCATAATAACAGCAAGAAACAAAACCACAACTATAAAACCCAAACCTAAATCAATAAACATCCTCCCGGACCGTATTGTAAATATTATAAACGAAAAAAATAAAA
The DNA here is from genome assembly GCA_963921935.1 of Galeruca laticollis. Taxonomy (NCBI): domain Eukaryota; kingdom Metazoa; phylum Arthropoda; class Insecta; order Coleoptera; family Chrysomelidae; genus Galeruca; species Galeruca laticollis. Next base: position 12,161,008 of record OY998186.1, read on the forward strand.
TACGCAAAAGATGGCAGCAAAGCCGTAGTGATTCAGATAAACAACTTTTAAAAGAATATCAAAATTTGGTAAATTCAGAAATAAAAGAACATCGAAATAACGAATGGAAATTATTTCTGGAAACACTAACAACTAAAGATAATTCTCTATGGAAAATCACAAAAGAATTAAAAAATAAGAGACATGAAATAACCAAAATAACATCAAATGGTAAAACCATCACTCAAAAATCGAAGATCGCAGAGGCCTTTGGAGAGTATTTTCAGGACAATTTTAAAAACAATATAACTAACACTCAACTTCACAATAAAATATCTACAATAGTATCAAATTATTTCAATAATCTCAATTCATCAATTAAATTTAATTTAGCAACCACTGATGAAATATACACCACAATTAAGTCACTTAAAAACAAAACAGCCCCAGGGACTGACGGTATTTCAAACGTGTTACTTAAAAGCTTACCTAAAAAAGCAATAGTACAAATGACTTACATCGTCAATTATATAATTAAAACTGGCAACTACCCTGATATGCTCAAAACAGCCAATGTTATCCCTATTATTAAAGCCAACAAACAATCATGTTATGTGGATAGCTACAGACCAATATCCCTTCTTAATAACATAGCAAAGGTGATTGATAAAATCATTCTTAAAAGAATGCAACAATTCGTAGATAGCCATAATATTCTTCCAAAAGAGCAGTATGGGTTCAGAAGTGGACACAGTACTGTTGCTCAAATAATTAGAGTCTTCAACCATATCAGAGAAGAATTCTTTAATAAAAACAAAACAATAATGGTAACAATAGACATCCAAAAAGCCTTCGACACGGTGTGGCACGAAGGTTTGATATTTAAACTAATAAAACTTAATTTTCCAGAATATTTAATAAAAATTATAAATACTTATATACATAATAGAAAATTCTATTCTTGTGTGAATGAAGGCTTCGCGGGTCCATACCCTATCCAAGCTGGAGTTCCACAAGGATCAGTTCTTTCACCTTTGCTATACTCCCTATTTACCTACGATCTACCCTCAGCCCCAAACATTTTAACAGCTATGTATGCAGACGACACTTGTCTTGTATCATCTGCACCAACACCAGACAAAGCACTACAAAATATTCAATCACACTTAAACACACAAATACTCACATACATGAGAGATAACAAATTGACAATCAATCCTTCAAAAACAGAGTACATGTTACTCAGGAGGAGAAATGGGAAAAATGGCTCATTGCAATCTCAGCTTTGTGTTGAGGGGCAAACCATCACCCCTAGTCTCACATTGAAATACCTCGGTTATACAGTGCAAAGCAATACAAACGCCAACGCACATATAACTAAGCAAGTTCAAAAGGCCAAGATAGCAATGAGCAAATTATACCCTTTGATTTGCAAAAAAAGTTATCTCTCTGTACACAACAAACTTATGATATATCGCCAAATCATTAGACCTACACTGACTTACGCCGCCCCAGTTTATTACACCGCTACAAAACATAACTTTCACACACTACAGGTGGTGCAAAATAAGTGTCTGCGTATGGCAATACCCCATACAACTGAATACCCAAAACTTCCTAGAAACTCATGGCTACATGAACAAGCCGAAATACCCACTATCAAGGACTTTATAACTAAAATATCACAAAACTTTTATAATTATTGTCTGCCCGAAAATCTTCGAGAAACACTCAGAGCCGCCAATCGCGCAAAAGACACCCGTGATAGTGGGAGTAGGCTTTTGCATGGTAATTTATTTACATAACTAGTTGTTTAACCCCAAATCTACCAAACATCGAATTAGAGGGTATCTTACTACCCCTAATCAACCAAATATATACACACACAAAACATATACCCTATTAAAAGGAACATCTGTCATGTTGCTTTCCTTCATTAACTAAACCCAGTTCGTTTTGAAACCCTGTTTTTCAGCTGCTTTTCAGGGACAAATAAGTCGAAATAGCTAGTGGAGTCATACTTTTTAATACGGGACAAAGTAATTTTCAAGACAAAATTAATGGATAATGCTACGCAAGGTGCCATGAACTTATCGAGACATAAGCAATACTGTCAAGAACGGCCAGAACACCGGCAGAATATATATTTATGTTGTGTTCGTATTTATATATTGTTTTGTACAGATATTGTAAATTTTAAAATCAGAAATGATTGTAATATAGACTTTTTAAAACAAACAAACCGAACTGTGTCTTTATTGAGTATACGAAGGTAGTACAGTGGGTTATACAAAAAAATAAGAAAGGGTAAATAAATATGTCTTGTGGTTGTCATTGTCGTTCTCCGGGGAGGATGCCTCTCTCTGGAGGGGCCGGTCTAATGTCGTCTATGTGGATGGTGGCGGTTGAGCCGTCTGCTTTCTGGACCTCGTACGTGTGGGGTCCTAGGGTCCGTAGGATTTTATTTGAGTCTAGCCAGGTTGGTCCGAAGTGACTTTTCACGTGATTGCGGATGAGGACCTTGTCGTTCGGTTGGTAGGAGGGTTGTTCCCCGGTCATTTCTGGTATTAGGTTCCTGGCGTAGACTGTGGCCCGTTGTTTGGCCTTCTGTATGCGTTGTTCTCGTCGTTCTGGGGTGTTGGGTTGGTCCATGGTCCGTTGCTCTTCCGGCCTTCGAGGGTCGTATCCTAGGAGGAGTTGTGCTGGGGTTGACTGTGTTGCAGCGTTGGAGCGGGTCCTCAGGCTGAATATGGCCTCTGGAAGGTGTGCTTCCCAGTTATTGTCATCCGGGGAGGCGGCTTTTGTCCTGAGGATTTTCTTCAGCTCTTGGACCCGTCTCTCGATTGGGTTCGCTCGTTGGTGGTATATTGGCGAGAACTCCTGGGTGATATGGTTTTGTGCCAAGAAACGTTCCCAGAGGTCTCCGCGGAATTGGGACCCGTTGTCTGTGATGATTCTTGTTGGGTAGCCCCAGCGGTTGCATACCTCTTCTTTAATAAAGGCTACTGCTTGCTGGCTCTTTGCAGCCGGGACACAGCGGTATTCGACCCAGTGGGAGAAGGTGTCGGTTGCTAGAAGAATGTACCTGTTCTTCTTCCTCCTGGATGGTGGGTATGGTCCCAAAATGTCAAATGATACCGTGTGCCACGGTGCTTCTGGTTGTCTAGCCTGGATTGGGGCTGGCGGCTGTCTGGCCGCGGCTTTGGTGGTTGCGCAGGTGGTGCAGCTCCTAACATATTGTTGTACGTCTTTTCGGGCGCTCGGCCAGTAGAATTTTCGTCTGACTGCCCTGGTGGTCTCTTTCATGCCTGGGTGGTTCGCTGTGGGGCTGTCATGGTATTGCTGGATGACGTCCCTTCGGAAGGCTCTTGGGACGACGACGTTTCGGATGTCCGGCGTGGGTGTGAAGTAGACCACGCCGTTCTCCACTGTGAATTGATCGCGGATGTCCGTCTCGACTGGCCCTCGTGGTTCTCGGGAGTGGATATCTGTCTTCCTCTGTTTGAATCTTCGCATCCCTTCGTGGGTGTGGTGGCTTGCTATTATCTTCTCTTCTAGGGTGGCGTTCGGTGGTAGGGGCGTCTCGTTGTCTTCTTCGTCTTTGTCCTCCAGGAGGCAGAGCAGTGGGAAATCGTCGTCGGTGTCGTTGGGGGGTGCGTCTTCAGTTGCTGTTGGCCAGGCGAGTCTGTCGATCTGCTCGTCGCCCTCCTGGACCGGGTCTCTGGGGAGGTCTTCGGGATTCCGGGAGAGGTGGTCGGGCAGCTGATTCAGTTTGCCTGGCACGTGGACAATTTCGAAGTTGAATTCTTGTAGTAATATGGCCCATCGGGTGAGTTTCGCCTTGTCATCCTTGAATCTGTCGAGCCAGGTGAGGGCTCGACTGTCTGTAAGTAGCGTGAATTTTTGATCCTGTAGGAAATGGCGAAACCGTTTCAGGGCCCATATTACTGCCAGGCATTCCGTCTCGTTCGCGTGGTATTTAGTTTCTGCTGGGCTCAGTTTTGCGCTGGCGTACGCTATCACTCTCCGGTTGGTCAGGTCACCCTGGAAGAGGACAGCTCCCATGCCCTTAGCCGATGCGTCGGTTTGTAGGAAGAACGGTAGGTCGGGTTGTGGTCTGGATAGCTTCAGAGGCTGACTGAGCTGGTCCTTTATTTTTGTGAACGCTGTCTCGGCTTCGGCTGACCACCTGAACTTTTTCCCCTTTTTGGTTAAATCTGTGAGTGGAGAGATTATTTCCGCAAAGTGCGGGATATAATCCCTCAACCAGCTTGCTGTACCGATGAACGCCCTGAGCTGTTTTGTTGTTTTCGGTGTGGTGAAGCCTCTAATTTTTGTTTGGTGCCGTTCCAGTGGTAGGGTGGCGTCGGCCGTGACTTTGTGTCCGAGGTATTCTAGTTCGGGAACTGCAAAGTGGCATTTATCTATTGAAATCCATAGTCCATGTGCGCGTAGGCGTTCTAGGACCAAGTGGAGATGGTTTATGTGTGCGTCAAGGTCTTCGGAATATATGATAATGTCATCCATATATACCTTGACGCACTTGTCGATAAGTCCAACTAGGACCGTGGTGATGAGTTTTTGAAAGGCAGCTGGTCCATTTTTCAAACCAAACGGCATTACCCTGAACTCATACGCTGAGCCGTTGGGTAGCGTGAAAGCCGTGTATTGCGTGGACTCGGGGTCCATTGGTATCTGCCAAAAGCCGCTTTTTAGGTCAAGGGCGGTGAAGACCTTTGCGGCTCCTAGCTCCTGGACAGTCTCATGTATTGGCGGAAGCTGAGACACTTCGTCCAGGGTAATGGCGTTGAGCTTCCGGTAGTCCACGCAAAATCTTGGCTTCCCATCTTTCTTGCTAACTATGACTATTGGGCTGTTATAGCCGGAATGGCTTGGTTGAATGACCCCAGCTGCTAACATTTTTTCGACCTCTTCATAGATTAATTCCTTTTTGGCCGGTGAATATCTGTAGGGTCGCACGTTCACGGGTTTTGATGTGGTGAGTCTTATTTTCATCTTGGCGGCCTTCGTAGTCGGTTGTTTTGGACGGTCGTCGAAGACGTCATTGAATTCCTTCAGGAGGCCTTGGATTGCTTCGTAGGCTTCTGGTGTGGTCTGGTTTGGGTTTAATGTTTTTCGGGGCGCTTGTCGATCTTTGGGTTGGTTTTGGGCCTTCCAGAAGATGGTCCGTCTCTGCTCCCTGCCGGCGTGTAGACAGTTTCTTGAGAACTCCATCAGGACGTTCTCGTCTGTTAGCCACGGCATTCCGAGGATTACGTCATGGTTCAGATTAGGGAGTAGACGGCATTGGGCTGGGAAGGTCCAATCGTTGATTCTTACAGTCAGCTTGGTGGTGCCTGGGCTTCTTACTTGGCGGCTATGGCAGGCTAGTTGTACCTGGACCTCGTCTGTAATGGCTTCCTCTGAGGCCACTAGCTTGGTGGAGCAGAAATTGGAGGTAGCTCCGGTGTCGATCAGCACTCTGATCGGGCGTCCCTGGGCTTCTGCTTCCAAGACGGGTAGGGCTGCTAGTTTTGCCTTCTCCCAGGCCGGGCTGAGTGTGGCTGACTGTGTTGGTTTCGATCTTAATAGGCGCCCCTGTATCCGTTTCCCGACTGCTGGCCGGAATTGAATTGTCTGGCTGCGGACACTGGTCGTTGTTGGGAATGGGATCTGGCTCGGGAGGTCGATCTCCATCTTGGTGGCGAGCTTCTCCTGGGTGGCGAGCTTCTCCTTGGTGGCGAGCTTCTCCTGGGTGGCGAGCTTCTCCTGCCACCTTTGACATCGTCGGGGCGGTCTTGTCTAAAAAGACGATATTCTGGGTTTCTGAAGTTTACTTTTTTGTTAGATTTAAGGAATGTCTCGATAAGAAAGAAAATGTCTGGTTTATGAATGTCGAGAAAGTGACGAATTAAATGGATTTTATTAAGTACACCTTGTACGTTACAAAAAATGATTCTGAGATTGTATCTTTTCTGAAAGCCAAGTTTTTCACCTACCTGTCTAGATGTCATAAGAGTCTATATTAGCAACAAAGTTGTTGTAAATCGTGAATTTATCCAATTTGTTCTTTGCCTGCCTCATTTGTTGTATTAGGTCAGTCACCGCTCTGGAAACTTCGTCTAAATTCACCAAATTTTGTAGCTCTTTGAATAAATTATTGATTTCTGTAAATTTGTTGATTTCACTGGAATGTCCGCTGCTTGATGTTGGTTGTTTTGTTGCATTTTTCGTGGATTAGGAATATGAATTTAATTAATTAATTAAAAAGGTACTTTATTAAGTTTATCGATCCCTGTTAACAATGTCATAAAGAAATAAATATATATACAATATATATATATATATATATATAAGTCAGCCGATGTCCTGGCGATTTCCTTATCCATTCTTCTTTCCGGTATGTACTCACGGCTCCTTGCTATTGCATTATCCGATTGTTTTGATTTGTATACACCTTTGTCCCTAATATAGATTTTCACTCCTACAATCTTTCGACTTGGGTTTTCCCAGAAAAACAGCTGAAAAACTGGGTTTCAAATTGATACGGGGTTTAGTTTTCGAGAAAGCAACATGGCAGACGTTGATTTGTTTTTATATAATATTTGTTTACTAGTAAGTTTGAGTTTAGAGGAGCAGAGGCCTCACTGAGTGTATACAGCGAGACTTTTGCTCCCTTTGTGAAAATGGGTCTGGAAAAACAACAACCAAATTATGTAATTAGAGATCCATGCAGAAGCCTACACCCACTATCTCGGATGCCTTCTGCGCGATTTGCGTCTTTGAGTTTATTTCGAAGATCTTGTGGCAGACAGTAGTTGTAAAACTTATCTGAGATTTTGTTGATAAAGTCTTTGATAGTGGGTATATTCGCCTTGTCATGTAACAAAGAGGTTCTAGGTAATTTGGGGTAAACCGTGTTAAGATTTAATGCCATTCTGAGACACTTGTTCTGTATCACCTGCAGGGAGTGAAAATTAAGTTTGGTGCCTGTATAGTATAAGGGTGCAGCGTAAGTGAGTATAGGTCTTATGATTTGTTTATATATTAGAATTTTGTTGTGACTTGTGAGTTTACTGTGTTTACATATGAGTGGATATAGTCGACACATTGCAATCTTAGCCTTTTGTATTTGTGCTGAAATGTGCGTATTTGCAGAAGTATTCCTTTGCATTGTATATCCTAAGTATTTTAAAGTATTATTAGGAGCAATCTGATGCCCATTTACGCAAACCTGAGATTGCAGTGGGTCGGCTTTACTAGCTATTCTTCTGAGTAATAAATACTCCGTTTTTGAAGGATTAATAGCTAGTTTGTGTTCATTGAAAAAGGGTGTAATTTTGTTGTTTATGTGTGATTGTACAGTGTTGAGTGCTTGTTCATGCTTCTTTGCTGTTGCTACAAAACAAGTATCGTCAGCGTACATTGCAGTTAATAGTTTTGGGGATGTAGGGAGATCATGGACAAATAGGGAGTATAACAAAGGTGATAATACAGAGCCCTGCGGTACTCCAGCCCTTATGTTATACGGTCCTGCCGTATAGTCATATATTTTGGAATAAAATTTTCTATTAGTCAAATATGAATGTAAAATTTTAATTAAATAATCTGGGATTTTTAGTTTAATTAATTTATAAATAAGTCCCTCGAGCCATACGGAATCAAAAGCTTTTTGGACATCAATTGTGACCATAATCGATTTTTGTTTGTTTTGAAATCCTTCTCGGATATAGTTAATAACTCTGATTATTTGGGCCACTGTACTGTGTCCGCTTCTGAATCCGTATTGCTCGCGAGGAATGATGTCATTTTTGTCTACGAATGCTTGTAGTCTTTTAAGTAATAACCTGTCTATCACCTTTGCTATATTGTTTAGCAGGGAAATTGGTCTATAGCTATCCACATAACTAGGTTGTTTGTTAGCTTTGACGATTGGTATGATATTGGAAATCTTGAGCATATCAGGATAATAACCAGTTTTAATAATGTAATTAGTTATGTAAGTTAACTGGACGATAGCTTTTTTCGGAAGATTTTTTAACATTATGTTGTGTATACCGTCTATGCCAGGGGCTGTCTTGTTTTTTAATTTTTGTAGTGTGTTATATATTTCGGTGAAAGTAACTAAGTCTTTTGTGTTAAATGTATTTATTGATTGTAAGTGATGATTAACGGTGTGAATTATCTTTTGATGCTGTTGTGAATGAGGTACATTGTTAATGAAATTGTTTTGAAAGTACTCCCCAAATTTCTCTGCGATTTCCGTCATGTTTGTGATTGTGTGTCCGTTATTTATGATTTTATTCATATCGCGGTTTGATTCTCTAAACCTTCTGGCAATTTTCCACAGAGAATTGTCCTCCGGTTTGAGACCTTCTAAAAACTTTGTCCAATCATTATTTTTGTGTTCAGTTATTAATTGATTGATTTGATTTTGATATAATCTTAGTAATTGGTGATGTTCTTGTAATCTGGTATTTTGCCATAATTTACGTATTTTGTTTTTTTCTGTTATTAATTGTGTTATGTGATTTGGTAAACTTTTTTGTTTTATTTGTTTCTTTATTAATGTTGTAGAAATATTTCTAGCATTTATTATTATGTTTTGTAAATTATTTATTATGCTAACGAGATGATTTTGATTATTTATTGTGTTGGTAATTTTTAAATTATTATTGATAAACCTTCTGAATTTTATCCAACTAGTTGTTTTATAATCGTAATGTGTGTTTTGTGTTGTTTGTGAATGGTGGGATATTTTGAGGTGTATAAGGACAGGGTCATGGTCGGAATTGAAGTCTGTAAGGGTTTTTATTTTTGTAAGATTGTTAATGTTTTTGCCTATTGCTATGTCTATGGTACTAGGGGAATGATTTGCGAAGGGAAAGTGGGTCGGTGTGTCTGTATAAAATATGTTACAATCCGAAAAATCGCAGAACTTCTGCAGAGTACTTCCGTTTGGGTTGGGGTGCTTAGTGTAGTGATCCCACTGCGGATGTTTGCAGTTGAGATCTCCTACAATTAACACCTTGTTATGTGTGTTTATAATGTTAAAGAAATCTTCTTCGCGAAGCTTATTTCCCGGCGGGCTGTATGTGCCTACAATTTTGATTTTATTATCGAAAAGTATAGGGATATGCTCAATTGATGTATTATTTTGTTGCAAGAGTTGGAATTTAATGCCTTTTCTGATTAATAGTGCGATACCGCCACCTTTGACATCGTCAGAACAATCAGTTAAGGTCATTCAGATTAGACGGACGGAAGACTGAACGAACGAATAAAGAAACATGACAAAATTTAATTCCTTGCTCACTTCATGCTAACTCTCTCACTCCTCATGCTAACTCTCATCCTAGTAGGTTGATTTTTAGAATTCATTGTGTGAAAAAGTGCTATTAAATTTTTATATTATCTATAAACAATACTGTGTTTGGTATTAATGCAAATTATCGAGCTAGATAGCGAGATAATTTTCAATCGCCTTGTGAATAAAGGCGCCTCTTATATTTTAAAAATTCTTTAAAAAGTACAGTGTTTAGTACAAGGGTTCAATAGTGATAGTTCTCAATCGAACCCCTTACAATACCATCACCCCCCACAACGGGAACCATCCCGTATGAGACAGAATACACCCGGCGTCTCAAAGCCAAAATTCAGAATCTTAATGCAAACCAGCCCGAATTATTAACTAGTGAAAACCTAACAAACAATAAAAGTGTACGTGTGCGAAAAACAATAGTGTCAGTTAAAACACCCCCTAAAACCACCAAAACCAAAGGTACGTTCAAATATAAGATTACTAAAAAAGCCGGTAAAAACAAAAAAAAATTTCCACAAGGAAAAAAAACAAAAACAATTAAAAAAAGTGACACGAACACTGATACAAGTGGCGAACTAGGGCCTTCAGCCATAAGTGATAGTAATATTGGTATATCCAGATATAGCGAGGAAATAGCCAGAATCAAACATAAAACTAAAGCACTTCAAAACAAAAATAAAAATTATCTCAAATTAGTATATATCAACGACGAATCGCTAGAAACTAACAATACTGCAAAGCAAACTAATTTAACCCCACTGAATATTACTAAACAGTGTCTAGACAAAATTGATGTACACTCGCTTACTGCGGCCTTAATAAGTGCAAATGCAAATAAAAAGTATCCGGAATCTGAAGAAGATCACATAGACGCTAGCAACATAAACACAGACAATCCAATTATTAAAAAGTGTATAGACACAAACAAAAGGTGTATCGAAAATCAAAATAAAAAGTGTATAGGAAACGATAATAAAAAGTGTCTAGAAAACGAAAAGAAAAACTGTATAGAAACCATAAATAAAAAGTGTCTAGAAAACAGTGAAAATATAATTGCTAGTGATAAAACATTCACTCCCGATATCTCGATACCCATATATCGTGGAAACGAAACTAACTTTTCTTCTACTCCCATCGATCGCAGAATTAATAACGAAGAACAAACTGCCATGGAAGAAGACACAATAGGTCCTAAAAGTAACAGAAACACCACAGATGACGAAGATGAATTACAAAGACACCAGACAAAGCAGAAAACAACTATAGAAGCTATTATCCACAAACCGGCTAATACCTCATGGGTACAAGAAAAAGAAGACGAGGAAATTCAACATGAAAAAGATGCATTTATCTCACAATACACAAAACTAAATAAAAATAAAGTAATACATGCCAGAACACTTAACACTAATAGCGAAGACATAAACAAAATCAGCACCGTCCCAGCAACCCAGCGGATGGAAACGGGGGAAATTCCACCCCCTGGTTACGTCCACCCTCGAAAATTTGTTAAATTAAATAACATTTTTAAAAGAAACAATAACAAAGACCAAGCCATCGACACAAATAATAAATATGACACACTGTCCGAATCCTCAGATGAAGAACCCCCCCAACAACCGGAACAGAAGAAAAGAAAAAAGACAAGATTCCGCAAGTTCATCCCAGAATCCAACTCAGATGACGACACTAATCTAGAAACAAAAAAGAAAAAAGAAAAAAACGTAAACACTGACAAAAAACAAACCACGCCCTCCTGTCCACCCATCGTTATAGATGGAAATGTACAGGCACACAAAGAGATGGTTGGAATTCTCAAAGAAGAGATAAAACATAATTTTGAGCTAAAATACACAACTAACTCAACAATAGTTTTTACTAAAGACATTAACGATTTCGAAAAACTTAAACAGACTTTACGTGATGAAAAGGTACCATTCCACACTTATAGTAGAAGGGATGAAAAGACACATGCCTTTGTCCTCAGAGGCCTTACCGAAGGAGTACAATTAATAGAAATTAAAGAAGAATTAAACAACATATATAAAATAAATACAAAGGACATCTACAGGATGACTACCAAGGGCAGACCGCTTTATCTCGTTGTGACCGATGCAAAAACGACGCTAGACCATTTAAACAAGACAGTCCGAGTTTTGGATCACACGAGAATTAACTGGGAATTTCGAAGGCAGTCCAAACCTATCATACAATGTCACATTTGCCAGCTCTGGGGTCATGCCACGTCAAATTGTGGCAGGACACCCAGATGCCTGAAGTGTGCGGGACAGCATCTGACTCCCGAATGTACAAAAGATAGGGCACTCCCAGCCAGATGCTCAAACTGTAAGGGTGACCACCCGGCTAATGCTGAGGTGTGCCCCGAATACATAAAGCGCAAAATATGGGTAGAAGAAAGAAAAAGTCAAATTCAGCAATCCAAATCCGCCCCCACCAAATTTATTCCCGCACCCCCTCCAAAAACCAACCCCTGGCAAAACAAAGCCAAAGAAGCCGAATTCCCTAGTCTCCCCACCATACAAACCCCAAGTAACTCCCAACAAACCCTCCCCACACAACAAGTATCAAAAAACATAGCGAGGCCATCTACATCGACGACAAGTACAGAAATAAATAAATTCTCAGAAATTAACAACTTATTTAAGGAACTTCAAGCATTGGTTAACCTAGACGAAGTATCCAGAGCTGTGACCGACCTCATACAGCAGATGAGGCAGGCAACAACTAAAATAGAGAAATTCACAATTTACAATAACTTTGTAGCTAATATAGACGAATATGACATCTAGGCAGGTAGGTGGAATAACAGGAATTCAAAAAAGATACATCCTCAAAATAATTTTCTGTAATATACATGGAGTTCTAAACAAACTCCATCTTATCAGACATTTTCTCGACATTCAAAAACCAGACATTTTCTTCTTAATCGAGACATTCCTAAAACCAAACAAAACAGTCAATTTCAGAAATCCTGATTATCGTCTTTTCAGACAAGACCGCCCCGGTGATGTCCTAGGGGGCGGTATCGCATTATTAATCAAAAAAGGCATCAATTTCAAACTCTTGCAACAAAATAATTCTTCAATTGAGCATATCGCAATTCTATTTGACAACAAAATCAAAATAGTAGGGGCCTACAATCCTCCAAATGTAAAATTAAAATCCGAAGACTTTTTCAATTTAACTAAAACGCACAATAAGGTACTGATAGTGGGTGATCTCAACTGCAAACATCCGCAGTGGGATCACTACTTGAAGTACCCTAACGCAAACGGAAGTACTCTTATGAACTTCTGCGATGTTTTCGACTGCAATGTATTTCATACTGACTCGCCAACACACTTCCCTTTCGCAAATCAAGCGCCAAGTACGCTCGATATTGCGATAGGGAAAAATATAAATAACATTGTCAAATTAAAAACACTAACAGATCTCAACTCGGACCACGATCCAGTATTGATAAATTTAAAACTTACATATAATACTCAATTTAACGAAAATAAAATTTTAGATTACAAATCAACAGATTGGCTGAATTTCAGAAAACATATTAACTCTCAACTTAAATTAACTGAAAATATTGAAAATATTAATCAATTAAATGAAACTATAAAAAATTTACAAAAAATAATTATTGAAGCCAGAGATCTGAACACTAAAACAATTAAAAAAATTAAAAATAAAAACACATTACCAAACCAAATAACACAATTAATAAAAGAAAAGAATAAAATGAGAAAAATCTGGCAGCGCACAAGAAGTGAAGAAGACTACGACGCTTTAAAACAAATTCAAAATAAAATAAATTTAGACATAAAAACACTTAAAAATAATGAATGGGAAAAATTCCTAAGCAATTTAAAGCCAGAGGACAATTCATTGTGGAAAATTGCTCGCCGCCTTAGAAATTCAAGCAAATCGATTACTAAACTAATAGACAATGGTCATGCGATTACAGACACGAGAAACATCGCAGAAAAGTTCGGAGAGTATTTCCAAAATAATTTTATAAACTACTCACAACACACACAATTACACCACACCATAACACAAATAGTACAAGAACACATACACCAATTAAACACGATAAACACCCGTAACTTAACAACGTACACAGAAACATATAACACAATACAGCAATTGAAAAATAAGAAAGCTCCAGGAATAGATGGGATTCCAAATCTCATACTAAAAAATATCCCAAAAAAAGCGATTGTGCAACTCACATTCATAATAAATTTCATAATCAAGACAGGTCAATACCCTGATATGCTCAAGATATCCAATATCATACCTATTATCAAAGCAAATAAAGAACCATGTTATGTGGACAGTTATAGACCAATTTCCCTTCTAACTAACATAGCAAAGGTGATAGATAAAATAATTCTAAAAAGACTTCAATCTTTTATTGACAAAAATCATATTATCCCCCCCGAACAGTACGGTTTCAGAAGCGGTCACAGTACGATTGCACAAATCATCAGAGTGATTAATCATATCCGTGAAGGTTTCCAAAGAAAAGAAAAGTCAATCATGACAATGATCGACATTCAAAAAGCTTTCGATTCCGTATGGTTCGAGGGGTTAATATACAAACTAATTTCGATTGAAACGCCGAATTATTTAATAAAAATAATTTACTCCTATCTCAAAAATAGGAAATTTTATATAAAAATTGATGAACAAACAGCTGGTCCATACGACATTCAAGCTGGCGTTCCTCAAGGGTCTGTACTATCACCCTTGCTATACTCCATCTTCACCCACAATCTACCACTCTCATCCCAAATCCTAACCGCTATATACGCTGACGACACGTGTTTTGTGGCAACTGCAAAGAACCCAGACATCGCAATAGACACTATACAAACTCACATTAACACAAAAATCATACCCTACTTTCAAAATCATAAACTCGCTATAAATGCCTCCAAGACAGAGTATTTATTACTCAGGAGGATAGCTACAAGAGCCCCACCATTGCAAACTCGACTTTTTGTTGACGGTCACTTCATCAACCCAAGTACTAACATTAAATACTTGGGATATAAAATGCAGAGTAATACAAACGCAAATGCACACATTGCACAGCAAATACAAAAAGCCAAGATTGCAATGGCCAGACTCTACCCTCTCATAAACAAACACAGTAAACTCACCACACAAAATAAACTACTCATCTACAAACAAATAATAAGACCAATTCTCACTTACGCAGCCGCAATATATTACACAGGTACACAAAAAAACTTCTACTCCTTGCAGATGATACAAAACAAGTGTCTCAGAATGGCAATCAAACACAATGCAATTTACCCAAAACACCCAAAAACTACATGGTTACATGAGAAAGCCAATATACCGACTATCAAAGACTTTATCAATAAAATTTCGGCAAACTTTTATAATTACTGTCTGCCACAAGATCTTCGACAAAAACTCAAAGACGCAAATCGCGCAGAAGGCATCCGCGACAGTGGGTGTAGGCTTCTGCATGGATCTCTGCTCACATAACTAGGTTCTTTAAAACTCCGAACCACTTATCTTGAGGGGGTAAACAGTAGCACAAGAAATTGTGCTATGTCATCCCCCTCACAATACAAAAACATTCACAATAAATATTAATTTAATAATCAACGTCAGCCATGTTGCCACCTCAAAAACTAATTTTCCCCGTCTCAATTTTGAAACCCTGTTTTTTAGCTACTTTTCAGGGATAGCTGAGCCGAAAGATTCTGGGAGCGAAAACTATATTAGGTACAAAGTTATTACAAACATCAAAACAAATGGATAATGCTCATTGAGCAAGGAGCCATATATGCCGAGAAACGTACGCAAATTTTCTAAAAATCGCCAGACCATCGGCTTTCTTTGTATGTATGCATTATGTATTCGTACACTATTTTTTAGAAATTTGTAAATTAGGGCCTTAAAACACGAATAAAGACCTTTTTAATTAAATTAAAATTAATTATGCTAACTCTCATCCTAGTAGGTTGATTTTTAGAATTCATTGTGTGAAAAAGTGCTATTAAATTTTTATATTATCTATAAACAATACTGTGTTTGGTATTAATGCAAATTATCGAGCTAGATAGCGAGATAATTTTCAATCGCCTTGTGAATAAAGGCGCCTCTTATATTTTAAAAATTCTTTAAAAAGTACAGTGTTTAGTACAAGGGTTCAATAGTGATAGTTCTCAATCGAACCCCTTACAATACCATCACCCCCCACAACGGGAACCATCCCGTATGAGACAGAATACACCCGGCGTCTCAAAGCCAAAATTCAGAATCTTAATGCAAACCAGCCCGAATTATTAACTAGTGAAAACCTAACAAACAATAAAAGTGTACGTGTGCGAAAAACAATAGTGTCAGTTAAAACACCCCCTAAAACCACCACAACCAAAGGTACGTTCAAATATAAGATTACTAAAAAAGCCGGTAAAAACAAAAAAAAATTTCCACAAGGAAAAAAAACAAAAACAATTAAAAAAAGTGACACGAACACTGATACAAGTGGCGAACTAGGGCCTTCAGCCATAAGTGATAGTAATATTGGTATATCCAGATATAGCGAGGAAATAGCCAGAATCAAACATAAAACTAAAGCACTTCAAAACAAAAATAAAAATTATCTCAAATTAGTATATATCAACGACGAATCGCTAGAAACTAACAATACTGCAAAGCAAACTAATTTAACCCCACTGAATATTACTAAACAGTGTCTAGACAAAATTGATGTACACTCGCTTACTGCGGCCTTAATAAGTGCAAATGCAAATAAAAAGTATCCGGAATCTGAAGAAGATCACATAGACGCTAGCAACATAAACACAGACAATCCAATTATTAAAAAGTGTATAGACACAAACAAAAGGTGTATCGAAAATCAAAATAAAAAGTGTATAGGAAACGATAATAAAAAGTGTCTAGAAAACGAAAAGAAAAACTGTATAGAAACCATAAATAAAAAGTGTCTAGAAAACAGTGAAAATATAATTGCTAGTGATAAAACATTCACTCCCGATATCTCGATACCCATATATCGTGGAAACGAAACTAACTTTTCTTCTACTCCCATCGATCGCAGAATTAATAACGAAGAACAAACTGCCATGGAAGAAGACACAATAGGTCCTAAAAGTAACAGAAACACCACAGATGACGAAGATGAATTACAAAGACACCAGACAAAGCAGAAAACAACTATAGAAGCTATTATCCACAAACCGGCTAATACCTCATGGGTACAAGAAAAAGAAGACGAGGAAATTCAACATGAAAAAGATGCATTTATCTCACAATACACAAAACTAAATAAAAATAAAGTAATACATGCCAGAACACTTAACACTAATAGCGAAGACATAAACAAAATCAGCACCGTCCCAGCAACCCAGCGTATGGAAACGGGGGAAATTCCACCCCCTGGTTACGTCCACCCTCGAAAATTTGTTAAATTAAATAACATTTTTAAAAGAAACAATAACAAAGACCAAGCCATCGATACAAATAATAAATATGACACACTGTCCGAATCCTCAGATGAAGAACCCCCCCAACAACCGGAACAGAAGAAAAGAAAAAAGACAAGATTCCGCAAGTTCATCCCAGAATCCAACTCAGATGACGACACTAATCTAGAAACAAAAAAGAAAAAAGAAAAAAACGTAAACACTGACAAAAAACAAACCACGCCCTCCTGTCCACCCATCGTTATAGATGGAAATGTACAGGCACACAAAGAGATGGTTGGAATTCTCAAAGAAGAGATAAAACATAATTTTGAGCTAAAATACACAACTAACTCAACAATAGTTTTTACTAAAGACATTAACGATTTCGAAAAACTTAAACAGACTTTACGTGATGAAAAGGTACCATTCCACACTTATAGTAGAAGGGATGAAAAGACACATGCCTTTGTCCTCAGAGGCCTTACCGAAGGAGTACAATTAATAGACATTAAAGAAGAATTAAACAACATATATAAAATAAATACAAAGGACATCTACAGGATGACTACCAAGGGCAGACCGCTTTATCTCGTTGTGACCGATGCAAAAACGACGCTAGACCATTTAAACAAGACAGTCCGAGTTTTGGATCACACGAGAATTAACTGGGAATTTCGAAGGCAGTCCAAACCTATCATACAATGTCACATTTGCCAGCTCTGGGGTCATGCCACGTCAAATTGTGGCAGGACACCCAGATGCCTGAAGTGTGCGGGACAGCATCTGACTCCCGAATGTACAAAAGATAGGGCACTCCCAGCCAGATGCTCAAACTGTAAGGGTGACCACCCGGCTAATGCTGAGGTGTGCCCCGAATACATAAAGCGCAAAATATGGGTAGAAGAAAGAAAAAGTCAAATTCAGCAATCCAAATCCGCCCCCACCAAATTTATTCCCGCACCCCCTCCAAAAACCAACCCCTGGCAAAACAAAGCCAAAGAAGCCGAATTCCCTAGTCTCCCCACCATACAAACCCCAAGTAACTCCCAACAAACCCTCCCCACACAACAAGTATCAAAAAACATAGCGAGGCCATCTACATCGACGACAAGTACAGAAATAAATAAATTCTCAGAAATTAACAACTTATTTAAGGAACTTCAAGCATTGGTTAACCTAGACGAAGTATCCAGAGCTGTGACCGACCTCATACAGCAGATGAGGCAGGCAACAACTAAAATAGAGAAATTCACAATTTACAATAACTTTGTAGCTAATATAGACGAATATGACATCTAGGCAGGTAGGTGGAATAACAGGAATTCAAAAAAGATACATCCTCAAAATAATTTTCTGTAATATACATGGAGTTCTAAACAAACTCCATCTTATCAGACATTTTCTCGACATTCAAAAACCAGACATTTTCTTCTTAATCGAGACATTCCTAAAACCAAACAAAACAGTCAATTTCAGAAATCCTGAATATCGTCTTTTCAGACAAGACCGCCCCGGTGATGTCCTAGGGGGCGGTATCGCATTATTAATCAAAAAAGGCATCAATTTCAAACTCTTGCAACAAAATAATTCTTCAATTGAGCATATCGCAATTCTATTTGACAACAAAATCAAAATAGTAGGGGCCTACAATCCTCCAAATGTAAAATTAAAATCCGAAGACTTTTTCAATTTAACTAAAACGCACAATAAGGTACTGATAGTGGGTGATCTCAACTGCAAACATCCGCAGTGGGATCACTACTTGAAGTACCCTAACGCAAACGGAAGTACTCTTATGAACTTCTGCGATGATTTCGACTGCAATGTATTTCATACTGACTCGCCAACACACTTCCCTTTCGCAAATCAAGCGCCAAGTACGCTCGATATTGCGATAGGGAAAAATATAAATAACATTGTCAAATTAAAAACACTAACAGATCTCAACTCGGACCACGATCCAGTATTGATAAATTTAAAACTTACATATAATACTCAATTTAACGAAAATAAAATTTTAGATTACAAATCAACAGATTGGCTGAATTTCAGAAAACATATTAACTCTCAACTTAAATTAACTGAAAATATTGAAAATATTAATCAATTAAATGAAACTATAAAAAATTTACAAAAAATAATTATTGAAGCCAGAGATCTGAACACTAAAACAATTAAAAAAATTAAAAATAAAAACACATTACCAAACCAAATAACACAATTAATAAAAGAAAAGAATAAAATGAGAAAAATCTGGCAGCGCACAAGAAGTGAAGAAGACTACGACGCTTTAAAACAAATTCAAAATAAAATAAATTTAGACATAAAAACACTTAAAAATAATGAATGGGAAAAATTCCTAAGCAATTTAAAGCCAGAGGACAATTCATTGTGGAAAATTGCTCGCCGCCTTAGAAATTCAAGCAAATCGATTACTAAACTAATAGACAATGGTCATGCGATTACAGACACGAGAAACATCGCAGAAAAGTTCGGAGAGTATTTCCAAAATAATTTTATAAACTACTCACAACACACACAATTACACCACACCATAACACAAATAGTACAAGAACACATACACCAATTAAACACGATAAACACCCGTAACTTAACAACGTACACAGAAACATATAACACAATACAGCAATTGAAAAATAAGAAAGCTCCAGGAATAGATGGGATTCCAAATCTCATACTAAAAAATATCCCAAAAAAAGCGATTGTGCAACTCACATTCATAATAAATTTCATAATCAAGACAGGTCAATACCCTGATATGCTCAAGATATCCAATATCATACCTATTATCAAAGCAAATAAAGAACCATGTTATGTGGACAGTTATAGACCAATTTCCCTTCTAACTAACATAGCAAAGGTGATAGATAAAATAATTCTAAAAAGACTTCAATCTTTTATTGACAAAAATCATATTATCAAGTGTGTGTGAAGCTTTAGCAATACACACATATTTGTGTTTCATCTCCGATTTAAGTTGAAAATCAGTTGTTCAAATCGCCAGTAAATTTTCAAAGTGTCTGCCTTGTGTTGAATGCCAGTTTTTCCAACAGTTGTAACATATAGACCGTACGTACTTTCCACGTAAGTCCGTTTTTTATATTATAATTCATATTTTGCTGTCAGTGATAACGACAATAATAAACGTAAACAGGTCCCAAATTGTTCTAAAGGGTACCATACACTACGCTTGTGTCTAGTAAAAATGACAGAATTGGACAAAGCGATTAAAATTATTCGTGAAGAGATCCTGACCAGCCGTACGGAAATAAAAAACTGCATTGTGGCCAGCGAAGCAAGACTTCTGCTAAAAATTGAAGATTTGAAAAATAGTGTAGCAAATTTGGAGAAGGAAAATAGTGAACTCAAAGAAGAATTAGAATATCTGAAAAGAGCCCAGAACAGGAAGAATATTATAGTATTTGGACTGAAAAAAAAGAGAGAGGAGGTTGTCGCAGAAATATTGTGCAAGGATTTAAGAGGCTTGCTTGGTGTGGATCTGGCTACAAATGATTTTGCTGACGTTTATCCACTAGGTAAGTCGGACAATTGTCCCATCAAAATTGAGTTTGCTTCAAACATCAAAAAAAGGGAAGTTCTGAAGAATTGTAGCAGGTTGAAGGGGACAAATATTTCTATTGTTCATGATCTCACACCGACACAAAGGAGCGAGAACAAAATTCTTAGAAAACATCTCTACCTAGCCAAACAAGAAGGTACCTATAAGGAATATTATATAAGGAGAAATAAACTTGTCGTGGATGGAGTATCTTTTGGAGTTGATGACTTGGAAAAAGATGCTACTTCTGTAGACCAACCGCACAGTGCACCATCTACCCCAACAGTAGAGAATAAAGAGAGGTTTCCATCGGAGTCGCAGAAAGTTACTGTTACTCCGCGGATTCCTGCTTCTAATAAACCGGTTAAGGCTCCGGAGGGGAAACCAAGAACCCGCTCAGTTAACAAGAATTAACCGATCTGAAGTGAGACACCACAATTATAAGACTGTTTTGGTTCCAGCAGTTGTTAGTAATTTGTTGTTAGTAATACATTTCTCATTCGTTATTTTTATGAGCTTATTGGATTGTGCTTTTAGATTTAGTTTTTGTTGTACTTGGTTGTGGGACTTCATTATTGTTGGATGTATGGGCACAGTCCTCAACATGTATTTTAATGCTATTTTTTAATTTTTAGTTTGTGACTGATTTTAACTCCAGATTTTAACTGTTTGTTGCATTATTTATATATCTATAATGGACCAGTATGTAAGGGATTTCAATGTACCCATTGTTGAAACATATAACGTAAGGGATTTCAGAGAATGTGATGAGGTTTTCAGAATTAACCAAGGTAACCATAACTTTACTATACTTCATAACAATATCAGAAGTATAAACAAAAATCTAGATGAGCTTAAACTTTCGTTATCTAATATTACGGATTTTGATTGTCTAGTTCTAACTGAGACCTGGAAGATTACTGACATAAATTTGTATAACATACCGGGATATAATATAATATACAACAACGGCGATCTGAATCAAAATGATGGAGTCGTGGCTTACATAAACTGCAGATACTCGTTCGAATATGATGTCATAAGATTAGGACCGACAAATATTTTAAAGGTGACAGTTACTATTGGTAATAACAATAAAATTACGATTCTTGCTTTTTATAGATCACCGTCTAAGGATAATAATAATCCAAGTATACCTGAGTTTGTCAATAATTTACATAATTTCCTATATAACAGTGGTATCAATTCTGAAAGTTGTTGTCTATTTGTTGGAGATATTAACATCGATTTATTGGATTTAAACGGTGATACCATGGAGTATGTAAGTGGCCTGAGTGAGTGTGGATTTACATCCACCATTAATAACCCAACCAGAATGGCAGCTTGCTTAGATCATTTGTTTGTTAAGTCAAGAACAAACATTCTAGAAAATATTATACCTGTAGTAATAGAAACTAATATAACAGACCACTATACAATAGCGCTGCAAATAGTTTTTGACAATAAAACAACTAAAAAGGTAACTGAGTATAATACTAAGCATGTCAACTATAAAAAACTTGTAGACAATATATCCAAAGAATCATGGAATATTGTCCTAAATTGTAGTAATCCAGACCCTGCAACAGAAAAATTAATAACAATTATACAAAAAAACATCAATAAAAGTACTTATTTTAGAAAGGGAAATAGAAAAACCATAAAAATTGCGCCATGGGTTACAAAAGCTCTCATAGAATCCATTAATGAAAAAAATAGATTATATCGACAAACAAAGCTCCATCCCAATGACTGTGATTTACTTGTAAAATACAAGGTGTATAGAAATAAATTGCATTCGCTTATCGAAAAGACAAAACGCAAATTTTATACGGAAAAGATAATGGAAAATTCAAATAACAATAAACAATTATGGAGCGTGGTGCAAGATTTGAGTGGAACAAAAAAGGTAAAAATGCCTTATGAAGCTATTAAGGGTCCAATGGGAAATATGTTGACAAACCCATGTGACATTGCGAATGAATTTAATCGTGTATTTTCAGGAATGGGCAAGAGATTGGCCAAACAAATAAATGGTAACCCTCAGCAAACATATGGTGATAGTGCCTCTTTGCCAAATTCGATTGTTTTATTACCCACAAATAGGTATGAAATTGAAAAAATAATAAATGAACTGAAGAGTAAAAAGGCAACTGGTATTGATGAGATAAGTGCGGAATGTCTAAAAGCAATTTCACCATTTATACTTGATCCTCTAGTGCATATCATAAATATGTGTATAGAAAAAGGTACATGGCCCAAATCCTTCAAAAATACTGTAGTCATACCCGTATACAAAAATGAAGATAAGACCGTTGCCGAAAATTATAGACCTATATCACTGATTCCACACATGGCAAAAATTTTTGAAAAACTGTTGAAAAATAGACTTACATCGTTTATAAACAAATATGATTTAATTTCATACAAGCAATTTGGTTTTAAGCAAAATAACTCCACACAAGATGCCGTTTTAAATTTAACATCAAAAGTTTATGAAGCATTAAATGATAATAAAGTTTGTTTGTGTGTTTTTTTAGATCTAGCCAAAGCTTTTGATACTGTTAGCCATAGCAATCTATTGCAAACATTGGAAAAAATTGGCATACGAAACAACTGTTTAGAACTATTTAGGAGTTACCTGTCAGAGAGACAGCAGATAGTAAGGGTTGCCGGACAGGCGAGTGGTCGGAGGAATGTAACATATGGAGTACCTCAGGGAACAATTTTAGGCCCCGTTTTATTCAATCTTTACATTAATGGATTATTTTCATTGCGCAGTGCAGGACATATAACTGGGTTCGCTGATGACACTGCTATTACTTATGAAGCAGATAACTGGTATGAGCTGAAATTAAAAGCAGAAACTGACCTAAAACTAATAAAGACCTGGTTTGATAATAAACTACTCACCATAAATTTCAAAAAAACATATTACCTACCACTATTTAGCTCCAATTTAAGCATCAAACTATTCAAACCTCTTGAAATATCACAAAACGGACAAAATTTTAGCATCAAACCTGTAACACATGTGAAATATTTAGGTATTATCATAGATGCAAATTTAAAGTGGGATTATCATATTAAATTTATTATAAAAAAACTACAATTCGTTCTTTACAAATTTAAATACCTCAGAAAATTCATCCCTGCTAGATATCTTCGAAAGATGTATTTCGCACTAGTGGAAAGTCACCTCCGTTATGGTATACTAGCTTGGGGAAGTGCCCTGAAAACTCACATTCATCCGTTAGAAATAATTCAAAAAAGATTTCTAAAGATCATCATGTGTAAACCCTATACCTATTCTTCAGATCGATTGTATAGGGAAAGCAACATATTTGACCTGAAACAGTTGTACTTTCTATGTGCCTCTATAAAATACCACACAATAAAAAATGTAAGAAACTTACCTGCACATAGATATGTAACTAGAAACAAAAGCCACTACATTGCTCCGAGAATGATAAAGTCCTTCTCTCAACGATCTTTTTCATTTCTAGCTCCGAAAATCTATAATTGTATTCCGGATAGTATCAAGAATACGAGTAGTGTTATTGTTTTCAAAAAAAAATTGAAAGAATTTCTCTTGGAACAGACGAGAAATTTCTGTCATATTGTTGTGGTGGGGTAAACACATATTGCTTTGCCTACTTTTGAAAACATAGAAGTTACGTTTACTCAAATTCCTGCGTTCGCTTAAATCTAATATTGTCCATATATACATATATTTACTTTGGTCCTAATTTTAATTTTAATTTTATTTTATTTATTTTATTCAAAACTATTCAATAAGATGCAATAATGTTAAATTTAGTGAATTTGTTTTGACTTGTATTTTTAATTGTGTTTTGCCGAAACAGGTGTATCCACACCTCTCGGATACCTTAGGGTTTATTTATTTATTCACTTACATGGTTGTTTAGTTGTTTTATGAAATTGTGTAAATGTTTCAAAATTATCATGAATATTAGAGTATTAATCAAACTCAACAATGCAATTTCAATTTTAGATTGTCTAGGTGATGTTCATTTATACAAATACTTATATTTTAAATGTTTTATTCTATGCCAAGCACGAGGGCTTGCCCTCCTGTAGTTTTTGTAAATTTAATGAGATTTTTATGTACGTATGTATATTGTAATTGTAAATTTACATGGTGAATAAATATTATTATTATTATCCCCCCCGAACAGTACGGTTTCAGAAGCGGTCATAGTACGATTGCACAAATCATCAGAGTGATTAATCATATCCGTGAAGGTTTCCAAAGAAAAGAAAAGTCAATCATGACAATGATCGACATTCAAAAAGCTTTCGATTCCGTATGGTTCGAGGGGTTAATATACAAACTAATTTCGATTGAAACGCCGAATTATTTAATAAAAATAATTTACTCCTATCTCAAAAATAGGAAATTTTATATAAAAATTGATGAACAAACAGCTGGTCCATACGACATTCAAGCTGGCGTTCCTCAAGGGTCTGTACTATCACCCTTGCTATACTCCATCTTCACCCACAATCTACCACTCTCATCCCAAATCCTAACCGCTATATACGCTGACGACACGTGTTTTGTGGCAACTGCAAAGAACCCAGACATCGCAATAGACACTATACAAACTCACATTAACACAAAAATCATACCCTACTTTCAAAATCATAAACTCGCTATAAATGCCTCCAAGACAGAGTATTTATTACTCAGGAGGATAGCTACAAGAGCCCCACCATTGCAAACTCGACTTTTTGTTGACGGTCACTTCATCAACCCAAGTACTAACATTAAATACTTGGGATATAAAATGCAGAGTAATACAAACGCAAATGCACACATTGCACAGCAAATACAAAAAGCCAAGATTGCAATGGCCAGACTCTACCCTCTCATAAACAAACACAGTAAACTCACCACACAAAATAAACTACTCATCTACAAACAAATAATAAGACCAATTCTCACTTACGCAGCCCCAATATATTACACAGGTACACAAAAAAACTTCTACTCCTTGCAGATGATACAAAACAAGTGTCTCAGAATGGCAATCAAACACAATGCAATTTACCCAAAACACCCAAAAACTACATGGTTACATGAGAAAGCCAATATACCGACTATCAAAGACTTTATCAATAAAATTTCGGCAAACTTTTATAATTACTGTCTGCCACAAGATCTTCGACAAAAACTCAAAGACGCAAATCGCGCAGAAGGCATCCGCGACAGTGGGTGTAGGCTTCTGCATGGATCTCTGCTCACATAACTAGGTTCTTTAAAACTCCGAACCACTTATCTTGAGGGGGTAAACAGTAGCACAAGAAATTGTGCTATGTCATCCCCCTCACAATACAAAAACATTCACAATAAATATTAATTTAATAATCAACGTCAGCCATGTTGCCACCTCAAAAACTAATTTTCCCCGTCTCAATTTTGAAACCCTGTTTTTTAGCTACTTTTCAGGGATAGCTGAGCCGAAAGATTCTGGGAGCGAAAACTATATTAGGTACAAAGTTATTACAAACATCAAAACAAATGGATAATGCTCATTGAGCAAGGAGCCATATATGCCGAGAAACGTACGCAAATTTTCTAAAAATCGCCAGACCATCGGCTTTCTTTGTATGTATGCATTATGTATTCGTACACTATTTTTTAGAAATTTGTAAATTAGGGCCTTAAAACACGAATAAAGACCTTTTTAATTATTTAATTAATTAATTCCTTGCTAATATTCAAGCTATACTGTTGAATTTTTACAACTTGGAAAGTAGTTAATTATTTACATTTATATTTATCTTTAAAAGTGAAAGAGTTTGTTCACCAGAAAACTATTGAGTCTTGCTCATAGATTTCTACCCATTACCTTCACCCCCAATTACGGGTACACCGTACCTTACCGAGTATACTCGCCGTTTGCGCGAGAAAATCAAAAAGCTTAATAGTGTAAAACCAGACATTTTTGTTAACGAGAACCTAGAAAGTGACAATACAGTGAATGTTAAAATAAAACATAAACAGTTAGTGACAGTGAAAACATCCCCACGTAAAAGAATAGCAAAAGGTACGTTTAAACATAAAATATCTAAACGGCAAAAAACATTGCGCACGACAAAAAACAAATCAACAACAAAAACTAGTGTATGGAAAAGTACTGACATATCGAATTCTCGAAAAGAAGAAGAAGAAACACGTACCTCCCCAAACTCTATAGAGGCTGATTACCCTAAATACTCGGATGAGTTACAGAGGATAAAAACAAAAACACGTGAGTTGAAAAATAGAAACTTAAATTATCACCAAATCGCTTTTATTGACAAAGATGTAAATGACATTCATGTAACAAACGCTGATTCAGTAATAAATATACCTCAATCTTGTATCGATTTAGTAGATATAGAAACGTTAAACAAGTGTATAGAAATTAGTAAATCAAAAGAAAAGTGTCTAGAACAAAAAGACTTAGAAAAGTGTATAGAAAGCAACATAATAGAAAAGTGTCTAGAACAAAACGACACAGAAAAGTGTCTAGAAAACTTTTCATTCAAAAAGTGTCTGGAAAACACAGAAACAACAAAGTGTATAGGAAACTCTGACATCGAAAACGAAAAGTGTCTAGGAAACATAATAAACAAGTGTACAGAAAGTGACGAAAAAAAGTGTATAGAAAAAGACACTTTTTGCGATCTGTCCATACCTACATATAGAGGAAACAATACTAATAATACAACCACCCCTGAAAGAACAGAATTAATTACAAAAACAATAATTAATGAAATGGAAGATGATACGATGGGTAATTTGTCGAGCGATGATAATTCCGATTCACAGACGTTAAAAAGTCAGCAAAATCCAACCACTATTCAAGTCCAGGTTCACTCCACGCCGGGTTTCACATGGGCGAACGAAGTGGAAATAGAAAAAGGTACCCCTAGCAACACCGGGGATCATTTTACCTCGCAATACGAAAAACTGGTAAAAAAACCTAAACAAATAATAATAAAAAAACTAGACATGACAAAAAAACCAGATGAAGATCTGAACGCCATAAAAACCATCACGCCGCCCATTGATATGGATGTTAATGATATCACGCCACCGGGGTTCATTAAACCAAAAAAATATACCAAATTTGAAGCATTAATAAAACAAGCGAGCAAAACCAAACAAGCTATAACCACAGATAATAAATTCGACTCATTATCAGAAATGTCGGAAGATGAAAATACCAAAGGTACTGCACCCTCACAAAAAAAGAGGAAAAAAACCAAGTTTCGAAAATACAATGCAACTTCTGAAACTTCGGAGGATGAGGGCGATAAACATCATACAATCAAAAAACCAAAAGCCAAAGATCCACAGACGGCGAAGGGAAAAAAAACAAACACGGGTTGTCCTCCTATCGTGATAGATGGTAACGTTTCCGCTCACCGCGAAATGGTAAAGCGACTGAAAATTGAAATCAAGAATAACTTTGAAATTAAATATACTGCCAATTCCACGATAATTTTTACAAAAGAAGTAGCAGACTTTGAAAATTTAAAACTTGCACTCAGAACAGAAAAAACTCCCTTTCACACGTACTCAAGAAGAGACGAAAAAAATCATGCATTTGTTCTCAGAGGCCTAACTGAGGGTATTCAACTTGATGAAATCAAGGAGGAGCTAACTACAGAATATAAACTAACAATTAAGGACATATATCGTATGACTACTAAAGGGAGGCCACTTTATTTAGTAGTCACCGATGCCAAAATAACTCTCGATTATCTGCAAAAAAATGTACGTATAATTGAACATACGAGAATAAACTGGGAATTTCGACGACAAACAAAACCAATTATTCAGTGCCACATTTGCCAGTTGTGGGGGCACGCTACATCTAACTGCGGTAGGGCCCCTAGGTGCCTTAAATGCGCAGCATCACATTTAACGCCTGAATGCCCAAAAGATAGAACTTCCCCAGCCAAATGTGCAAATTGCAACGGCGAACACCCTGCGAACGCTGAGATTTGCCCGGAATATGTGAAGAGGAGAGAATGGCTCGACCAGAGACGATCTACAAATCAAAAACAAAACAAAGATAAACCCAGATTTATACCAGCACCAGTCCCAACAACCAACCCTTGGAATCGGAACAAAACACAAGAACAAGATGACTTCCCAAGCCTACCCCCAAAACCAACGCAGAGGGAGTACCAACGTACCAGCTCGAATCAACCACAAACCAGTCAGGGATCCCAACCTCAAACAACAGACGTTACGAAGTTCTCTAACCTAAACAATTTATTCAAAGAATTAAACTCGATGGTTAACCTCGATGAATTGACCAGAGCGGTAGCTGACCTAATTCACGAGATGAGGAATGCTACAAATAAGCTCGAGAAGTTTACGATTTATAATAACTTCGTCCAGGGTATTGACAAGTATGACATCTAGACAGGTAGGTGGAAATATAGGAATTCAAAAACGAACTTCTCTTAAAATAATTTTCTGTAATGTACATGGAGTAAATAACAAACTTCATCTTCTCAGACATTTTCTCACAGCACATAATCCAGATATATTCATTCTAATTGAGACATTTCTTAAACCAAATAAGTCCGTGAACTTCAGAAACCCAGATTATAGTCTTATTAGACAAGACCGCCCCGCGGATGTCGGCGGGGGTGGTCTCGCAGTGTTAATCAAAAAAGACATAAACTTCCAACTCCTGCAACCAAATAATTCTTCAATTGAGCATATCTCGATATTAATTGACAATAAATTCAAACTTGTAGGGGCATATAGTCACCCCCACGCTAAACTGTCAGAATTAGATTTTTTTAATATTACAAAAACGCATAATAGGGTCCTTATAGTCGGTGATTTGAATTGCGAGCACCCACTATGGGATTCATACGCCACTTACCCGAATACTAATGGAAATACTCTGCAAAGGTTCTGCGACAATTCAGACTGCAATATCTACAGTACAGACGATCCTACCCATTTCCCTTACAATAATTTTTCCCCTAGTACCATTGATATCGCAATAGGACGCAATATAAACACTATTACCAAACTAAAAACCATCCCAGACCTTAACTCCGATCATGACCCTATCCTTCTCGAATTAAAAATCACACACACAATACATCCCCTTCACAAAAAAATACACGATTACAAAACAACCAATTGGACTCAGTATAGAAAGTATATAAATGAAAAATTAACAATCACAGATAAAATCAAAGATGTAGAACATTTAACAAACATAATTCAAAATTTACAAGAGTTAATCATCTCAGCAAGAGACAAATCCACCATTCTCAAACCTAAACCGCAAATTTTTAACAACCTACCTGATCACATTTTAAAAACAATAAAAGATAAAAACAAGATTCGCTGCAGATGGCAAGTGACTAGAGCTGACAGGGACAGAAAAATACTTAAATATTATGAAAACAAAATCAATTTAATGATAAAAGAATTCCGTAATCACACTTGGAAATCCTTCTTAGAGAAACTGTCACCGGGAGACAATTCTTTGTGGCGAGTTACAAAAAAACTTAGAGGCAATAGGCAAGAAATTACGAAAATAATCAGTAACGGTGTAACATTCACGCAGAAAACTGACGTCGCAGAGGCCTTTGGGGAGTATTTTCAAAATAACTTCACAAATAATATTCCAAATACTTTACATCATATTAATATTACACAATCAGTTCAAAACCACCTGCACAATTTGCAGACATTACATACAAAAAACTTAGTCACAACAAAAGAAATTTACAATATAATTAATACATTGAAAAATGAAACCGCTCCTGGGAAGGATGGCATTCCAAACATCCTTCTCAAGAGTCTTCCAAAAAAAGCTATAGTGCAGCTTACATACATAGCTAATTTCATAATTAAAACAGGAACATACCCCGATATGCTCAAGATTGCCAATGTAATTCCCATCGTCAAAGCCAATAAACAACATTGCTATGTGGATAGTTACAGACCCATTTCCTTGTTAAATAATATAGCAAAGGTGATGGATAAAATCATTCTCAGTAGAATACAATTGTTTGTAGATAAAAATAATATAATACCTCTCGCGCAGTACGGATTCAGAGAGGGACACAGCACAGTAGCACAGATAGTTCGTGTATTCAATTATATCAGAGAGGGCTTTTCTGCAAAAGAAAAAGCTGTCATTGTAACATTGGATATACAGAAAGCCTTTGACTCCGTGTGGCGTGAGGGGCTGCTATACAAACTTATCAATCTCAAGGTACCTGATTACTTAATTAAAATAATAGAATCGTATTTAACCAACAGACAATTCTATTCTAAAGTGAATGATGGCCTGGCGGGACCATTCCGGATACAAGCCGGAGTGCCTCAAGGGTCTGTCTTATCTCCTTTGCTGTATTCATTATTTACCCATGATCTTCCCACCTCCCCACAAATCCTAACAGCCATGTACGCGGACGACACATGTTTCGTATCATCTGCTCCAACATCAGAGACTGCACTACACAATATTCAAACACACATTAATTCACACATACTTCCATACATGAGAGACAACAAACTCACAATCAACTCTAACAAAACAGAGTACATGTTACTCCGGAGAAGACCTAGGAAAAACTCTTTGCAACTTCAGCTGTGTATTGATGGGCAGTATATCACTCCCAGTAATACACTGAAATACCTGGGTTATACTGTGCATGGCACCACCAACGCTAATGCGCATATTGCTCAACAAGTTTCAAAAGCGAAAGTTGCAATGAGCAAACTCTACCCGTTGATCTGTAAGAACAGTTGTCTCTCATCCACAAACAAAATCACTCTCTACAAATACATAATTCGTCCTATTCTCACATATGCTGCACCGGTATATTTTAACGCAACAAAACATAATTTCCACACACTGCAGGTGGTACAAAATAAGTGTCTTCGTATGGCAATTAAATACAGAACTGTTTACCCAAGACTTCCCAAAACATCTTGGTTACATGAACAGGCAGACGTGCCCACTATCAAAGACTTTATAACTAAAATATCCAAAAACTTTTACAACTACAGTGTCCCCGAAAATCTTCGTAATATTCTCAAAGCCGCCAGTCGCGCAGAAGGCACTCTTGATAGTGGGTGTAGGCTTCTGCATGGTAACCTATACACATAGTTATTTGTTTAAACTCAAATAACCAAGACTTCAGAATAAGGGTCAAATATATCCCTTATTCAAATTATAAACTATTCAAGTACCATAATAATAAATCCATCAAAAACCAACGTCTGTCACGTTGCCTTTCCTCATAAACTAACTACTAGTTCGCTTTCGAAACCCTGTTTTTCAGCCGTTTTTCAGGGACAAAACAGTCGAAACATCGGGGGTGTCATACTTGTATATTCGGGGCAAAGTTATTCAAACAACCATAACAAATGGGTAATGTTTCTCAACAAGGAACCATATACGGATGAGTGGAACACATAGGGGGATCTGAAAGGCCAGAACATCGGCCTTACAAAAACCTTGTATTTCAGTCCAACTATGTAAATTTTTAACTGTAAACTATTGCAAATAAAGACATTTTTAAATTAAAAATTTAATTCATATTCACTTCCCAGTTCTATGCTGATTCCCAGACTTACTGTCTGGTTTTGGATTTTAGTGACAATAAAGTGATTATCATATTTTCAAAGTCTTTAAATAATACAGTGTTTAGTATTAGAGATCAATAGAGTCAGTGCTCATTGATCCTCTAGCCATACCGTCTCCACCAGAATCGGAATATATCCCTTTTCAAACTGAATATACTCGTAGGTTAAAAGCAAAAATACAAAATCTGCATGCTACAAAACCCCAACTGTTCGAGAGTGAAAACCTTAACCAAAACGATATTGTGCGCGTTAAACCCTTAGTGAAAGTTAAAACTTCTCCAAGAACTAAAAAAAAAGGTACGTCAAAATTTAAAATACACAAAAAAAGCGAAAAAAAGTCAAAACATTCCGTTGAAACAAAAAACTCTAGTCGACAAAGTGGCGCGAAAGCCGGTGAAAACGGTGATCGAGGGCAATCAGCCCATAAGACTGTCAATTCATATACCGACAAATACGCGGATGAAATAGCGAGAATAAGAATCAGAACAAGTGAGCTTAAAAATAAAAATAAAAACTATCATAAATTAGTGTATATAGACGAAGAGTCCCTAATAGGAGATAATTCAGACAAAACATTTAAAACAAACTTAAACAACGAAAAATTAAATATCTCAAAAGAGTGTCTAGACAATATAGATATAAACATATTAACAGAGGCTATAACTCTTACTAACGCGAAATCCGAAAAAAAGTGTATAGAACAATCAGAAAAGTGTCGCGAAAACGACTCTTACAAGTGTCTAGAAAACTTTAATAAGAGTATAGTAAACCAAAAAAAGTGTCTAGAACAGACACCAAAGTTGGCAAATTTGCACATAGGCACACTAGAAGTCAGTTCACGGTTATTTATACCCTCTTTTAGAGGTATTAACGAAAACAAAACATCTACCCCTGAAAATAGTCGAATAATTAGCAAAAATACAAAACGTATAAAAATGGGAGAAGACACTATTGGTGAGCATTCAAGTGATTCTGCAAACAGTAATGACGGTAGCAAACAACCAAAAACAGTGCAAGTTCAAATTCACAAACAAGGGAACCATTCCTGGGCTGATGAAGTGGAAGAAGAAAAGGGAAAAACCACATCCCTTCCAGAAGATAACTTCGTATCCCAATATGCCGCTCTAAATAAAAATAAAATTATTACGGCAAGAAAATTAAATACGAACAGCGAGGATTTGGACAAAATCACAACCATTCCGGCAACCCAAGAAATGGAAGTTGGGGAGATTACCCCTACAGGGTTTGAAAAACCAAAAAAAATTTGTAACATAAATAATGTAATTAAACGAAATAATCAAAACAGGGGAACGACAAGAACCGAGAATAAATTCGATTCACTTTCAGAATCCTCTGAAGACGATCAACCCCCCAAACACGTACAAAAAAAGCGAAAAAAAACAAGATTCCGGAAGTTGGAGGACAGACTTTCAAGCTCCGATGACGAGACAGCCCTCCAAGCAAAAAATAAGGATAAAGAAAAAACTCAAATAACAACGACAAAAAAAAAGACCAATCCACCCTGCCCGCCCATAGTCATTGATGGTAGTGTGCAGGCTCATAAAGACATGGTGAGGGTGCTAAAGCAAGAGCTCAAAAATAACTTTGAGTTAAAATATACTAATAACTCAACAATTATATTTGCAAAAGAAGTCACAGATTTTGAAAATCTTAAAATAATACTTAGGGAAGAAAAAGTTCCCTATCACACCTACAGCAGACGAGAAGAGAAGACGCACGCATTTGTGCTTAGAGGCCTAACCGAGGGGATGCAGCTCGCAGAAATCAAGGAAGAATTAATCAATATTTACAAAATTAAAGTCACTGATATTTATCGCATGACGACGAAAGGACGACCACTGTATCTGGTGGTAACAGATGCAAAAGTTACCCTAGACTACTTAAATAAAACAGTGCGAGTCCTAGAACATACACGTATCCAATGGGAACATCGGCGCCAAACGAAACCAATCATACAATGCCACATCTGTCAGCTCTGGGGCCACGCAACGTCAAATTGCGGAAGGGCACCCAGATGCTTGAAATGCGCCGGTCAACACCTCACCCCAGAGTGTACCAAGGAACGCTCCCTGCCAGCCAAATGTGCGAACTGTAAGGGAGATCACCCGGCAAATGCGGACATATGCCCGGAATATATTAAAAGAAAAATATGGTTGGATGAAAGGAAAAACACCCAAACCAAACCCGCTCCCACAAAATACATACCAGCTCCCCCTCCTAAAATTAACCCCTGGCAGAGCAAAGCAAATGACACAGAATTTCCTAGTCTCCCCCCCAGAAATCAACCTACTCAAATTCAACAAAAACCTACTGACCAATCCACGAAAAATGCAACAAAACAACCAACATCAAGCAGCGGACATTCCAGTGAAATCAACAAATTTACAGAAATCAATAACTTATTCAAAGAGCTACAAAATTTGGTGAATCTAGACGAAGTTTCCAGAGCGGTGACTGACCTAATACAACAAATGAGGCAGGCAAAGAACAAATTGGATAAATTCACGATTTACAACAACTTTGTTGCTAATATAGACTCTTATGACATCTAGACAGGTAGGTGAAAAACTTGGCTTTCAGAAAAGATACAATCTCAGAATCATTTTTTGTAACGTACAAGGTGTACTTAATAAAATCCATTTAATTCGTCACTTTCTCGACATTCATAAACCAGACATTTTCTTTCTTATCGAGACATTCCTTAAATCTAACAAAAAAGTAAACTTCAGAAACCCAAAATATCGTCTTTTTAGACAAGACCGCCCCGACGATGTCAAAGGTGGCGGTATCGCACTATTAATCAGAAAAGGCTTTAAATTCCAACTCTTGCAACAAAATAATACATCAATTGAGCATATCCCTATACTTTTCGATAATAAAATCAAAATTGTAGACACATACAGCCCGCCTGGAAACAAGCTTCGCGAAGAAGATTTCTTTAACATTATAAACACACATAACAAGGTGTTAATTGTAGGAGATCTCAACTGCAAACATCCGCAGTGGGATCACTACACTAAGCACCCCAACCCAAACGGAAGTACTCTGCAGAAGTTCTGCGATTTTTCGGATTGTAACATATTTTATACAGACACACCGACCCACTTTCCCTTCGCAAATCATTCCCCTAGTACCATAGACATAGCAATAGGCAAAAACATTTTAATATATTATGTATACGTCGTTTAAAGAGAGCCCTACAATCTTTGAGAAATGCAATGGGATCCTTATGCTTCAGGTTTGAGATGCTACCAGTTCTGATGCGACCGTTAAATGCTGCATCCAGATCATTCCATTTTACACGATGTTTTGCAGTTTCAATATGAGATGATAGGTCTCCACCATGTTTTTGAATATATTTAAATTGGCTACGAAATGATTTGATTTGAGTTATACTAGTTAAGATATGCTTCTTTTCTCCAATATTCTTGGCACTCCGTAACGCATTATTTAGTTTTCTTATAGCTTTTCTACACTCCATAAGCCCTCTAGTCACTTGGTGTTCATTATAATTAGATTTTATAAGCCCCAACAAAGTAGCAACATGTTTTACTAGATTCACAAAGAGACTCATAATAAGGATGAACATTTTTTTCGTAAGCACTTTGAACAAAGAACTGTAATCGAATGAGCATTATCAGAATATGAGGGGTAACAAGTAAACTTCTAGTCGGACGGAAGACTGAACGATAACATTTTTCCCTAAAAAAGACCCGCGATTGACATTCCTATGCTAATTTTCAGCCCTACTGGTTTGATAATTATTTGCGTTCTTGAATAAAGTGCTATATTTAAAGTTTATAAAAGTCTATAAATAATACTGTATTTAGTATCAAGGTTCAATAGGGTCAGTGCCCATTGATCAATTCATCTTGCCGTCACCCCCAACAACGGGGTCCACACCATTCACCACCGAATATACTCGGAGGTTGAGAGAAAAAATCAAAAAGTTGCAGGCAATAAAGCCTGAAATTTTCACCAGTGAAAACTTAAACAGTGATAATAACGTGTATGTTAATAAACCAGTGAAAACAGTGAAATCTTCCCCAAAGCAGAGACATAAAGGTACGCTTAAAATTAATAAATCAATAAAAAAAAAACAACAACACGTAAAAAATAAGATAAAAAGATTATCCAAAGATAAAAACAATAAAAAAACTATTATAAAAAGTAAAAGCGAATCTGTTGATTCAATAGATTCAGATGAAACATTATTTACATCTGAAACATTAAATTCAAGTCCCTCTAAATACGCAGAGGAAATCGCGAGAATTAAAAATAGGAAATTTGAACTCAAATCCAAAAACAGTAACTATCATAAATTAGTTTTCATCGAAGAAGATAGTGTCGCTAATAATAACAGTGAATTGTCGGAAACAATAAAAATTTCGAAAAACGTTGAAATTCCAAAAAAGTGTCTCGATTCGCTAGACGTTGAGTCTATATCAAAGTGTATAGAACTAGTTAATCCATTTACACCGATAAACTCTAACACGCCAGAAAACCAAGACAATAATTTTAAAAAGTGTATAGAAACGGGAAAAAAGTGTCTGGAAACTAATACAAAGTGTATAGTAAACCAAAAAAAGTGTAACGAAAACATTATATCGACCACCGAAAGTGACAATAACAATAAATCAATAAACTCTGAACATTCTATACCATTGTGTAGAGGAAATAACATAAATAATACGTCGACCCCTGAAAAATCACTTCAAAATCTCAACATTCAAACAACTGAAATGGAAGAAGACACAATAGGCAATATTGATAATAATAGCTCGACGGATGAAGGAGAAAGCCCAAATAGTCACATAATAACGACTGAGGCCGTTCAAGTGCACAAAACAGCTAATATGTCGTGGTCGCAAGAAGTGGAAAATGCCGAAAATACTATCAAAACGAATTCCACAGACGCCTTTACGTCCCAATATGCCCAAACCATAACGAAAGGGCCGAAAATTATTGCGAGAACACTGGTTATGACGACTAACAAAGATGATGTGAATGCAATAAATGTAGATCCCCCGATGGACAACAATCCACCTGGCTTCATCATACCCAGAAAACATGCAACATTCAAAAATATATTAAATCAAATGCGAGTAGTTCAAAACCCTACTATAACTAAAAATACATACGAATCATTATCTGAACTATCAGATGACGATACTAACAAAAAAACTTCACAAAAAAAACGGAAAAAAACAAGATTCCGCAAATTTACCACAACAGATCAAAGCTCGGACGAAGACATCACAAACAAGCAAACTCACAAAAAAACCAAATCAACACCAAAAAAAACAAATAAAACAACTCAATGTCCACCAATCGTAATCGATGGTAACGTAAGTCATCATCGAGACATTGTAAATAAACTGAAAGAAATAATCAAAAATCCATTTGAGATTAAATACACAAACAAATCTTCAATCATTTTTACTAACGACAGCGACGACTTTGAAAAACTAAAAACGATATTTCGCAACGAAAAAATTCAACATCACACTTATTCGCGTAAAGAAGATAAAACACATGCATTTGTGTTGAGAGGCCTTGCAGAGGGAATTCAAATTATTGACATTCGTGAAGAGCTCGAAAATATTTATAAGATTGAAGTGAAAGATATATATAGAATGACAACTAAGAGTATGCCGTTATACTTAGTTGTTACCAACTCAAAAATAACCCTAGATTATCTCAATAAAAATATCAGAATAATCGAGCATACTAGAATCAGCTGGGAACACAGGAGGCAGAATAAACCTATTATTCAGTGCCACATCTGTCAGTTGTGGGGGCACGCCACCTCAAACTGCGGACGTGCTCCAAGGTGCCTGAAATGTGCAGGCTATCATTTAACGCCTGAATGCACAAAAGATCGCGCACTGCCTGCCAAATGTGCGAACTGCAAAGGGGATCATCCCGCTAACGCTGAAGTCTGCCCCGATTTTATTAAGAGGAAGATCTGGATGGAGGAAAGAAGAGCTCAGCAATCCTCGAAACCAACCCCCAAATTTATCCCTGCACCCCCTCCCAAGACCAACCCCTGGATGCAGAAATCAAATAACATTAACTCAGAATTCCCAAGTCTCCCAAGCAAAAATGTTCCTCAAACCACTCCTAAAAATGTCCACCCCCAACCCCCGTCAAGTAGAACCATCAGCCAACCTAGCAACACGAACGCTGATATTAACAAGTTTGCCGAATTGAATAGTCTGTTCCAGGAACTACATTCGCTTGTAAATTTAGAAGAATTAACCAGGGCAGTTTCTGATCTCCTTCTAGAGATGAGAAAAGCAACGACGAAAATTGAGAAATTCATGGTATACAATAACTTTGTTACTGGAATAGACAACTATGCTATATAGGCAGGTAGGTGATAAAACAGTAACTCAAAAACGATATAATCTCAAAATTATTTTTTGTAATATAAATTCAGTACAAAATAAACTCCCGATAGTCAGACATTTTCTCGAAATTCAGAAACCTGATATTTTCTTTCTTATGGAGACGTTCCTTAAACCACATAAAACAGTAAACTTTAGAAACACAAACTATCGTCTATATAGACAAGATCGCCCCGGCGATGCCGACGGTGGCGGTGTCGCTTTACTAATCAAAAAAGGCATCAAATTCAAAATACTGCAACAAAATAACTCTTCAATTGAGCATATTGCGATACTGTTTGATAATAAAATTAAAATTGTCGGTGCATACAACCCTCCCGGAAACAAATTTACACTTTCAGATTTTCACAATATATTTAATACGCATAACAAAGTTCTGGTGGTTGGTGATCTCAACTGCAAGCATCCGCAGTGGGATCAATATACCAACCACCCTAACGCAAACGGAAATACTCTCATGAAGTTCTGCGACAACACGGATTGTGAAGTGTTCCACACCATCGAACCTACACACCATCCCTTTCAAGCAAACCATCATCCCAGTATATTAGACATTGCCATTGGAAAAAACATTAATAACATCTACAAAATAAAAACCCTACCCGACCTTACCTCAGATCACGATCCTGTCCTTATCCAATTAAAACTATCCCACATCATAGATAATAACGATAATAAAATAATTTTTAACTATAATAAAACTAATTGGAATTTATTTCGCAAATATATTAACAATAATTTAATAATAATTGACAATATTTTAAACTTAAACCACTTAGAAAAAATAATTGATAACCTTCAGAAAACAATACTAAATGCTAGAGATCAGTCAACGACAACCAAACGAATATCACATAAGAAAAATACGCTTCCAGACAACATCATCGATTGTATCAAAGATAGAAATAAGGCCAGGAAAAAATGGCAACAAACCAGAAATATAAGAGATCACGAAGCACTTAACCAACTACAACAAAAAATAAAAATTCTAATTAATGAACACAGAAATAATGAATGGTCCAACTTCTTAGAGACACTAAAGCCAGGGGACAATTCATTATGGAAAATCGCACGTCATTTTAGACAAAAATATAGTGAAATAAACAAAATCACACACAATGGAAACACATATTACAATACCCCGGAAATCGCAGAACAGTTCGGAGAGTATTTTCAAAATAACTTTGTCAACCATACACAGCACACACAAATTCACCAAAACATAACACAGTCAGTTCAAAATTACTTAAATTCACTCAACATAGATAATACAAAAAATTTATCAACATGCTTTGAAATATATAATACAATTCAACGACTTAAAAATAAAACTGCCCCCGGAATAGATACCATACATAATATTTCACTTAAAAACATCCCCAAGAAGGCCATTGTACAAATTACATACATAACTAATTTTATTATTAAAACAGGGCAATATCCCGATATGCTCAAGATAGCCAACGTCATCCCCGTTATCAAAGCTAATAAACAGCCAAGTTATGTAGATAGCTATAGACCTATTTCCCTCCTAAACAACATAGCAAAGGTGATCGACAAAATCATATTATACAGGCTCAAACAATTTGTTGAGAAACAAAACATTATTCCCTCTGAGCAATACGGATTCAGAAGCGGCCACAGCACTATTTCTCAAATAGTTCGAGTAATAAATTATATAAGGGAAGGTTTTCAAACCAAAAACAAAGCTGTCATGGTAACAATTGATATACAAAAGGCTCTCGATTCCGTATGGCTCGAGGGATTAATGCATAAATTAATTAAGGTAAAAATACCAGACTATTTAATAAAAATATTATATGCATACTTATCAAAAAGAACCTTTTACACCAAAATTAATAATCATTCTGCTGGACCATATCAAATCCAAGCTGGAGTACCGCAAGGGTCGGTGTTATCACCTTTGCTATACTCCCTATTTACTCACGATTTACCAACATCCCCTAATCTGTTAACAGCAATGTATGCCGATGACACTTGTTTTGTATCATCTGCACAGAATCAAAATGATGCACTCAACACAGTTCAAACACATATTAATACAAAAATAATACCTTACTTTCACGAATACAAATTAGCTATTAATGAATCCAAAACAGAGTATTTATTACTCAGGAGAATAGCTAAGAAAAACACATCATTGCAGTCTTTGCTGTGTGTAAATGGGCACAATATACAGCCTAGTAATACCCTAAAATACTTAGGGTATACTATTCAAGCGAACACAAACGCGAATGCTCATATCATGCAACAGGTGCGCAAGGCAAAGATCGCAATGAAACAACTTTATCCACTCATTTGTACACGCAGTAACTTAACAACACAAAACAAAATTCTCACTTATACTTACATCATAAGACCAATCCTTACATATGCAGCTCCCGTTTATTATAACGGGACTAAACACAACTTCCACTCCCTACAGGTGATACAGAATAAGTGTTTGAGGATGGCAATTAAACACAATACTTATCCCAAACTACCCAAAACCTCTTGGATTCATGACAAAGCCGATATACCCACTATCAGAGACTTCATATCTAAAATATCACGAAACTTTTATAACAACTGTCTGCCAGATGATCTTTGGAAAAATCTCAAAGACGCAAATCGCGCAGGAGACATCCGCGATAGTGGGTGGAGACTTCTGCATGGCTCGCTAATTACATAACTAGGGTGATTAACTCCAAACCTATATTCACACAAAATTGTGCAATCAACTCATTACAGTAAATAAATAAACTAAATTAACATCAGTCACGTTGCCGCCTCCAAAACTAAACCCCATATCAATTTGAGTCACTGTTTTTTAGCTATTTTTCAGTGATATAACAGCCGAAATATACTAGGTGTCAAAATCCAATACGGGACAAAGTTATTGTGTACTGCGATTACCAATGGATGATGCTGTTGCAAGGAGCCATTGATATAGTAGATTTAAACAGGATCAAGAAAAATTCGCCAGAACATCGGCCTCATTTATTGTATTTTTCTTGACTAATGTAAAGGGAGTAATAGTTTAAAATAAAGACCTTTTTGAATTGAATTGAACCCGCGATTGAGCACTTCCTTGCTAATATTCAAGTGCGTCTGTTTGAATTTTTACCACTGGAAAATAGTATTTTGAAAAATTTGTTTAATCGATAAATAGAAAGAGTTTGTTCTTGAGAATTCTATAGAGTTACACTCATAGCCTTCTCACCGCTACCCTCACCCCCAGTTACGGGTACTCCGTACCCCACCGCGTACACCCTGAGACTTAGAGAAAAAATTAAAAAACTAAATAGTGTTAAACCATATTTGTTCGAAAATGAAAACTTAATTAGTGATAAAACTGTGTCAGTTAAAACTACCTCTAAACATATAGTTAAAGTGAAAACCTCCCCACGGAAACCAATACGAAAAGGTACGTTCAAATTGAAATCACTAAAAAGACAAAAACACTCTAATTCTATAAAAAACAATAACACTAAAAAAGACACAAAAAATAAAATTGAATGGAAAAGTACTGAGAAGTCAAACTCTAAAGACGGAGACGACTCTAGTACATCCACAAAATCTCCTGAGATTAATCATACCATATACACTAACGAAATACAAAGGATCAAATCCAAAACACTAGAATTAAAATCTCGAAATGTAAATTATCACCAGATTGTATTTCTAGAAAATAAAGACTCAGAAAGTACCAATATCGATACAAACCTATATAATATAAATATTCCAAAATCTTGCATAGATGCAGTAGATATAGACACCCTTAATAAATGTATTGAACTTACCAAAAACAAAGAAAAGTGTATAGGACAATCAGACACTAAAAAGTGTCTAGAAAGCCCCAAACATAAAAAGTTTCTAGAACACATAGATAAAGAAAAGTGTCTAGTAAACACAAACGATAAAAAGTGTATAGGAGAATCTTCAAGTAATACTAACAACGATAATCTACCAGACGAGGAAACAGTTCAGAAATTAACAAAGTGTCTAGAATACAATAA
Source organism: Galeruca laticollis (assembly GCA_963921935.1). Classification (NCBI taxonomy): domain Eukaryota; kingdom Metazoa; phylum Arthropoda; class Insecta; order Coleoptera; family Chrysomelidae; genus Galeruca; species Galeruca laticollis. The sequence continues at coordinate 12,203,482 of OY998186.1, forward strand.
CGAAAAAAAGTGTCTAGAAAACCCGAAGGTTAAAAAGTGTATAGAAACCTCAACATATAAAAAGTGTATAGGAAATTTTGAAAACGACAAAAATACAGAAAAGGATACTGCGGGAAGTTACACTTTAGACCAATCCTTGGAATTTTCAATACCTTTATATAGAGGGAGAATATCAGCGAGAACCTCCACCCCCGACAAAACATCTAATTTATTTAAAAAACAAAAGAAATTAAAAATGGGAGAGGATACCATAGGTACCAACTCAAGTGCCTCAGACGCCGAAAGCAATAATTTAGAAGAAAATCCACCAATTACAAAAACGACTCAAGTGGTGATACATAACCAAGCCGACCAATCTTGGGCAGATGAAGTCGAAAATGAAAATGTAATACAAGATAACCCTACAAATGACAAATTTGTATCCCAATATGAAAGTATGACCAAAAAAACGATTGTGCCAAGACTCATGGACATGACAAACAAGAAAAAACAGACGGAAGACATAAATGCGATAGTTGCCATCCCGGATGATCGAATGGAAGTTTCAAATAATGAAGACGATTTTCTAATACCAAAAAAAATTACAACATTTAAAAATATCTTAAAACATACAAAAAAACAGACAATAACATCAACAAAAAACAGATATGAAACGCTATCCGAAAACTCAGAGGGGGAGGAGACTACGACTAAACAACAAAAAAAACGGAAAAAAACGAAATTTCGTAAATTTGTTGCAACCGAAGACAGCTCAGATGACAATAATAAAATACACACGAGTAAACGTCCCAAACAAAAAGAAGCCACGACGACAAAATCAGCTAAAAAAACCACATCTTCCTGCCCTCCCATTGTAATCGATGGGAACGTATCCGCACATAAAGATATGGTTAGTAAATTGAAAGAATGTGTAACCGAGACATTTGAAATGAAATACACCGCTAATTCAATAATTATTTTCACCAAAGAGACGGCAGACTTCGATAATCTAAAACAAATTTTAAGAAGCGAAAAAGTTCCTTTCCACACCTACACGAGGAAGGAAGAAAAAACCCACGCATTCGTGCTGAGAGGTCTAGCCGAAGGCCTTCAGTTAGATGAAATCAAGGAAGAGCTGACAAATACATATAAAATTGACGTCAAGGATATATACAGGATGACCACCAAAGCGAGGCCACTGTATTTAGTTATTACTGACCCAAAAATCACACTGGATTTCCTGAATAAAAACGTTCGAGTTTTGGAACACACCAGAATCCTATGGGAATATCGGCGTCAGTCGAAGCCGATAATACAGTGTCACATTTGCCAGCTTTGGGGACACGCCACTTCCAACTGTGGCAGGGCACCCCGATGTTTAAAATGTGCAGCTTCCCACTTAACACCTGAATGCCCAAAGGACAGGTCTACACCGGCCAAATGTGCAAATTGCAAAGGTGATCATCCTGCCAACGCTACGATATGTCCAGAGTTCATCAAACGTAGAGACTGGCTCGAAGCTAAAAGAACAAAAACTCCAAATAATGCAGCCCCGAAATTCATCCCCGCTCCTCTTCCAAAAACAAACCTTTGGAACAACAAAAATGCCCCATCTCTACAAGAATACCCCAGTTTACCCTCCAAACAAACAATTCCCTCCCAACAACAAAGTATCCTCAAAACCCGAGTTACTCCTGAAACAAATGCCTCAGCCACCCCCACGGCTGATATAAATAAATTTTCGAAATTAAACACGATGTTTCAAGAATTACAAAGCATGGTCAACCTCGATGAGCTAACAAGAGCAGTCGCAGACCTGTTACATGAGATGAGAGCAGCCACTAACAAATTAGAGAAGTTTACCATCTATAATAACTTTGTCGCCGGAATTGATAAGTATGACATCTAGGCAGGTAGGTGATAAAACAGGAATTCAAAAACGTAATCATCTTAAAATAATTTTCTGTAATGTAAATGGAGTAATAAATAAACTCCAACTCATCAGACATTTTCTCGACATTCAAAAACCAGACATTTTCTTTTTATGCGAGACGCTCCTAAAACCTAATAAATCCGTGAATTTTAGAAACCCAGAATATAGTCTGCATAGACTTGACCTCCCCGATGGTGTCGGCGGTGGCGGTCTCGCAGTATTAATCAAAAAAGACATCACATTTCAAATCCTGCAACAAAATAATTCTTCAATTGAGCATATCTCCCTACTCATAGACAACAAAATAAAAATTGTGGGTGCATACAGTACACCAAACAAAAAACTTTTAGATACCGACTTTTATAACATAATAAGAACGCATAACAGGGTACTCTTAGTGGGTGACTTAAATTGTAGGCACCCCCTCTGGGATTCATATGCTTCTTACCCTAATACCAACGGAAATACCCTCCAAAGGTTCTGTGATAATTCGGATTGTAATATTTACAGTACGGATGATCCCACCCATTTTCCCTTTTCCGGTAATACCCCAAGCACATTAGATGTAGCTGTTGGCAGAAATGTCAACACTATAACTAAGATGAAGACCCTCCCAGACTTAAATTCAGACCATGATCCAATTCTTATTGAACTAAAAATAACACACAACACACATTCACATACACGCAAAATACACGATTACACAACAACCAATTGGACAGCATTTAAAAAACTTATAAATGAAACATTAACAATCACAAATAATATTGAAAATCAAAGTCAATTAACACAATCGATTCAAAACTTACAAAATATCATAATAACAGCAAGAAACAAAACCACAACTATAAAACCCAAACCTAAATCAATAAACATCCTCCCGGACCGTATTGTAAATATTATAAAGGAAAAAAATAAAATACGCAAAAGATGGCAGCAAAGCCGTAGTGATTCAGATAAACAACTTTTAAAAGAATATCAAAATTTGGTAAATTCAGAAATAAAAGAACATCGAAATAACGAATGGAAATTATTTCTGGAAACACTAACAACTAAAGATAATTCTCTATGGAAAATCACAAAAAAATTAAAAAATAAGAGACATGAAATAACCAAAATAACATCAAATGGTAAAACCATCACTCAAAAATCGAAGATCGCAGAGGCCTTTGGAGAGTATTTTCAGGACAATTTTAAAAACAATATAACTAACACTCAACTTCACAATAAAATATCTACAATAGTATCAAATTATTTCAATAATCTCAATTCATCAATTAAATTTAATTTAGCAACCACTGATGAAATATACACCACAATTAAGTCACTTAAAAACAAAACAGCCCCAGGGACTGACGGTATTTCAAACGTGTTACTTAAAAGCTTACCTAAAAAAGCGATAGTACAAATGACTTACATCGTCAATTATATAATTAAAACTGGCAACTACCCTGATATGCTCAAAACAGCCAATGTTATCCCTATTATTTAAGCCAACAAACAATCATGTTATGCGGATAGCTACAGACCAATATCCCTTCTTAATAACATAGCAAAGGTGATTGATAAAATCATTCTTAAAAGAATGCAACAATTCGTAGATAGCCATAATATTCTTCCAAAAGAGCAGTATGGGTTCAGAAGTGGACACAGTACTGTTGCTCAAATAATTAGAGTCTTCAACCATATCAGAGAAGAATTCTTTAATAAAAACAAAACAATAATGGTAACAATAGACATCCAAAAAGCCTTCGACACGGTGTGGCACGAAGGTTTGATATTTAAACTAATAAAACTTAATTTTCCAGAATATTTAATAAAAATTATAAATACTTATATACATAATAGAAAATTCTATTCTTGTGTGAATGAAGGCTTAGCGGGTCCATGCCCTATCCAAGCTGGAGTTCCACAAGGATCAGTTCTTTCACCTTTGCTATACTCCCTATTTACCTACGATCTACCCTCAGCCCCAAACATTTTAACAGCTATGTATGCAGACGACACTTGTCTTGTATCATCTGCACCAACACCAGACAAAGCACTACAAAATATTCAATCACACTTAAACACACAAATACTCACATACATGAGAGATAACAAATTGACAATCAATCCTTCAAAAACAGAGTACATGTTACTCAGGAGGAGAAATGGCTCATTGCAATCTCAGCTTTGTGTTGAGGGGCAAACCATCACCCCTAGTCTCACATTGAAATACCTCGGTTATACAGTGCAAAGCAATACAAACGCCAACGCACATATAACTAAGCAAGTTCAAAAGGCCAAGATAGCAATGAGCAAATTATACCCTTTGATTTGCAAAAAAAGTTATCTCTCTGTACACAACAAACTTATGATATATCGCCAAATCATTAGACCTACACTGACTTACGCCTCCCCAGTTTATTACACCGCTACAAAACATAACTTCCACACACTACAGGTGGTGCAAAATAAGTGTCTGCGTATGGCAATACCTCATACAACTGAATACCCAAAACTTCCTAGAAACTCATGGCTACATGAACAAGCCGAAATACCCACTATCAAGGACTTTATAACTAAAATATCACAAAACTTTTATAATTATTGTCTGCCCGAAAATCTTCGAGAAACACTCAGAGCCGCCAATCGCGCAAAAGACACCCGTGATAGTGGGAGTAGGCTTTTGCATGGTAATTTATTTACATAACTAGTTGTTTAACCCCAAATCTACCAAACATCGAATTAGAGGGTATCTTACTACCCCTAATCAACCAAATATATACACACACAAAACATATACCCTATTAAAAGGAACATCTGTCATGTTGCTTTCCTTCATTAACTAAACCCAGTTCGTTTTGAAACCCTGTTTTTCAGCTGCTTTTCAGGGACAAATAAGTCGAAATAGCTAGTGGAGTCATACTTTTTAATACGGGACAAAGTAATTTTCAAGACAAAATTAATGGATAATGCTACGCAAGGTGCCATGAACTTATCGAGACATAAGCAATACTGTCAAGAACGGCCAGAACACCGGCAGAATATATATTTATGTTGTGTTCGTATTTATATATTGTTTTGTACAGATATTGTAAATTTTAAAATCAGAAATGATTGTAATATAGACTTTTTAAAACAAACAAACAAACCCGCGATTGAGGAAATTTGTGTCTGTTTTTCCATAAGAAAGCATGTAAAAAAATGACGTATTTTAAGCTAATTGAACAATTCTGACACTTTTTAACCGTAATATTTGAGGAAGATATGATATATTCAAGTAATGATTCCAATTAACAAACAGTGATTGGAAGAAGTTTATGATCTGTATCTGTAGGCTACGATTTAGCTAGACTACAAATTCCATTCCGGCAACCTTCAGGACCATTGATTATGAGAAAAAATTACCATTCGAGGAATTGTAAAAGAATAATAAATTACTTATAAATTGAAAACTTTTCGCCTATTATGATATTTTTACTTGAGGAGGATATGATATATTCTAGTAATGATTCCAATTAACAAACAGTGAAATAAGAAGTTAATGATCTGTATCTGCAGACTACGATTTAGCTAGACCACAAACTATATTCCGACAACCTTCAGGACCATTGATTACGAGAAAAAATCACCATTCGACGTATTTTTTAAAAGAGTAATAAATTATTTATAAATTGAAATCCTGAATTTGTCGATCACGAATTGTTTATTATTTTTTCTATATTGTCTATTTACCCATAGTTAAACATATACTATTATTTATTATCTATTTTTTTATATGTGAGGTCGAAGGAGATTCTTTAATAGCCTTTAGGCAACAATTTTCCCTTATATGTAATGAAAACATACAGAAAATACTATACGCTTTAAGCTAATTGAGCAATTCTGACACTTTTTAACCGTAATATTTGAGGAAGATATGATATATTCAAGTAATGATACCAATTAACAAACAGTGATTGGAACAAGAAGTTTATGATCTGTATCTGTAGGCTACGATTTAGCTAGACTACAAATTCCATTCCGGCAACCTTCAGGACCATTGATTATGAGAAAAAATTACCATTCGAGCAATTGTAAAAGAATAATAAATAACTTATAAATTGAAAACTTTTCGCCTATTATGATATTTTTACTTGAGGAGGATATGATATATTCTAGTAATGATTCCAATTAACAAACAGTGAAATAAGAAGTTAATGATCTGTATCTGCAGACTACGATTTAGCTAGACCACAAATTATATTCCGACAACCTTCAGGACCATTGATTACGAGAAAAAAATCACCATTAGACGTATTTTTTAAAAGAATAATAAATTATTTATAAATTGAAATCCTGAATTTGTCGATCACGAATTGTTTATTATTTTTTCTATATTGTCTATTTACCCATAGTTAAACATATACTATTATTTATTATCTATTTTTTATATGTGAGGTCGAAGGAGATTCTTTAATAGCCTTTAGGCAACAATTTTCCCTGATATGTGATGAAAACATACAGAAAATACTATACGCACTTGAACTAATAGATAACCGCATGTTTTGTAGGCATGTCTTACAGATATCCTAGTTAAGTACTTATCCCACAATGTGGTAACTGCCGTATTTCTGTGCGGAAAAAAGTCGATCCCCCGTTTTATATCCGAAGAGACCTCAAAAAATACTTATATGGTTAAGAGAAATCGATATACGAGACCCACTACTTTTTTTCCGACCAAAAATTCAATTACAATTTAAACTACAATACATCTCAAAAATCTATATAAAATTTACATATGAGGTTATAGGCACTCTTCAATAGCCTTTAGGCGACTCTACCCCATAACAGAAGGATACTAATCGTACATAACTCAAAAGGTGACTGCTCGGGTTGTAATCGAGTCTAACCGACACCCTAAGTTTTTTGTACTCCTCCCACTGTGTGGTACCTGTCATATCTCTGTGTAGGAAAAGTCGGTACCCTTTTTATACCCGAAGGAACCTCATTGTATGCTATCAAAATTATATATCACAACTAAAACAATAAATATTTTTGTAGGTAAATACTCAAGAGATACTTACTCGTTTGCCTATTTCCTTCTGCAGCAATCTTCACCCCAGGCGCGAGCTGTTGTGTACCACACGTCATCGCGATTTTAGAAGAGCCCATCTAATTCGGACGTCAGACTAGAAATAAAAATTTATTAGTCTAATATTTTACTAACCAAAATTTTTAACAATTGACAATCAATTAAACTTTTTTGCATAAATCTATCTACATCCCTTCACTTTTTATAACAAACAATGATGATCTTACCACAAAAACTATTACATCGTCGCAGACTAGTGAAATTACTAGTAAAAACAATTATATATGGGTGTATATTTCCATATTAATTAATTTTTTTTATGCAACTCTAAATAAAAAGGTTCAAAATATTCATAAAAAAAGATCTCCTCAGATGTCTATTCTACATAAGAATCAATGCATATTTATACTTTCATCTGAGTCGATGACGTCATAGATTCTCGTTACTAATAACATACCTTATCAACGAAAACCGACAAGTCCAAACAAGTTCATATTAAAACGGATACATGATTTCAAAAAAACTTGTGTTATGATGAAAAATTATATGATTGTAACAGTGATTTTTCATTATGTCCAAAACATAATATTCCACCTAGTTCAAAATATAGAAAGTTATTGTCTACCCATTATCCTAAAAATAATTATAAAATTCACTACCGGACACTAAACGATTGACATTGAAAAAGTTACATAGGTTTCTAAAATTCGAGCGAAATTCTTGGTTGAAGACATATTGATTTAAACAACCATTTGAGAAATTTAGCAAACAATGATTCTGAATCATCATAAACTTATTAATAAAACAATGGAAAATTCTCGAAAGTACCGTTATGTTAAATAACTTAAATCTAGAAACGGCCGCTACAGCATAAAACATTTCATTGCAATTCCTTTGTTACATTATAGTACAATTTTTAATGAAAATCTAGTAGCTTTTAAATTAAAAAGGGCTGAAATAGTTTTCGGTAAACCTCTTTATATAGGTGTGACTATTTTTTGATTTTATGATACCGAAATTGGATCTTAAAGACGTAAATTACTAAAAAAAAATATGTACGGCCTTATCTCCCTAAATCAACTGATATTTTTTGGTTCAAAGACATATTTTTAACCCCAAACTCACGTATACGTTAGAAGCGTAATTAAATTATAATCTACCCCCCTCCATCGTTCGTATAAACTTTTTTAATGAAATTTTTACTAAAAAACAATATATACGGCCTTCCCTTCCTACATTAACTAATATTTTTTGAAAAAACATCTAAAGAAATGTGTCATATTTCAACAAAAAAATATTTATTACTCACACTTTAAGGGAACAACTTATCACTTACACACCTTATTTAACACTGAAAATATGAATTTTTAATACACACGTCTTTGTCCATTCATTAAGCCGGTGACGTCGGCGGCCGTATAGATTACTAAGATTTCAATAATTTTGTCTCTACTTAATATAAAATTAATATTGGATTACTTTATTGGAGAAAAAATATTTTCGTATTATCAGTAATCAACCGCAATATCTCACAATGAATAAAATATTGAATCGAATCGTAGAAAACAAAATGAATTGAGGAAACTTATCACTAATCAAAAAATAACTACAAAGTATGATGAATGTGGTTTTAACAATAAACCATTATGATACATTGTTGCAATGAATGGTGTGTTGTTCCAGCCAGACGCTGATAGTGCAGAATATGCAGCGTAAGTATTCTAGATATTTGACCCTGGTAAAGCAGCCGCCGACGTCACCGGCTTAATGAATGGACAAAGACGTGTGTATTAAAAATTGATATTTTCAGTGTTAAATAAGGTGTGCAAGTGATAAGTTGTTCCCTTAAAGCGTGAGTAATAAATATTTTTTTGTGAAATATGACACATTTCTTTAGATGTTTTTTCAAAAAATATCAGTTAATGTAGGAAGATAAGGCCGTATATATTGTTTTTTAGTAAAAATTTCATTAAAAAAGTTTATACGAACGATGGATGGGGGTAGATTATAATTTAATTACGCTTCTAACGTATACGTGAGTTTGGGGTTAAAAATATGTCTTTGAACCAAAAAATATCAGTTGATGTAGGGAGATAAGGCCGTACATATTGTTTTTTAGTAATTTACGTCTTTAAGATCCAATTTCGGTATCATAAAATCAAAAAATAGTCACACCTATATAAAGATGTGCATCTACAAATGATTCTTCAAAATCACTTTCGATATCAACTTCATCATTCTCGCTATCTCCGTCTTCGGCCAAATTAATAATAATATTATCTACAACAGTATCTAAAAGTGGTTCATTGTTCATAAATTCATCTTCAATCTTTATAACATGGTCACATTTAACTTTCCGATCATTTGCAGAAAAATTATTTAACCTTGTTAAATTGAAGGTAACATTTCGTTTGGCCACATATTCTTTAAGTGCCGCCCCAACACTCTCGATCGGATTTAAGTACGGGTGATAAGGGGGTAGCCTTAAAACTTGCAATCCATGTCGAATAAACAATTCATCAATTTTATAAGTTTTATATTGCGGTTTGTACATTTTTGCAACGTTATAAAGATCCGGTTTCAACATTTGTTCACTGTAATATATGTTTCTTTTAGAAAGCCAGTTTTTTTATTGTTGTTTAGTCCAAGCAGTCGTAGGTAATTTTTCATTTAGAACATTGTGATATGGGGCGTTATCAATTACCACAACTGCGTTTTTTGGCAGGTTTAGAATACGTTTTTCTTGTACTCACTTCTCATAATTTTCGTACGCTATTTCATTATGATAATCTCCTGTTTTTGACTGGGAGTTCCACATAATACCAGCATTAGGTACAAAACCATTTTCACTTCCTGCATGGACAATGATGAGCCTATTACCTTTTGAAACGGGTTTTCTTAATCCTTCGTCACTCTTGTCGCTCCATCCTTTAAGGTTCGTGTGACATGAATGAATGTATGTTTCATCCATATAAATGATAGGTTTGTTCTGTTCTCTGCACTTTTTCATGTTTCTTAAATATAGTAGGCGTAAATGTCTGATTTCGTGACGTTCCATTAACAAACTTGTGTTGTTTTTCATGTTGGTCCAACGAAAACCCAAAGAATGTATTTGTTTCCGCATCGAATCGTGACTTCCTGCGAAGCCATAACTATTTACAAAGGTTTGGTGTACATTTATTAACGTGGGTACTTTTTTCTCGAATATGTGAAAATTTATTATGCACCTTCTAAGCACAGTTTTGTCGAATTGATCCATACGGATACTTGACGTTCTTTGTTTTTTAGTAGGCACATCAGTGTCAGCATTACTTCCTGCCAGAGCTTTTTTTTTAATACGGGAAAGCGTTCTTTGATTAACTTTCATAGCTGCAGAAACTCGTTCAATGACCTGATAATAAAATAAGTTGATATGAATGGTGTGTTAAAAGTTTTACTCATGTGTATTTTTATACAAATAAAATGAGGAAGTAGTTAAATTTGTAATCAGTGACCGTTCTATGAAATAAAAAATTTTGTCGTGGTTTACGGCCATTTAAAAGGAGTATTAAATTCAAAAATACAATATTACGTTTCAGTTCATTAGTTGTTTTAAACGATCTTTAGATTTTAGCTCAAGCATATTTTGATATGACCAAACCGCAGTTGTAACTGAAATTGGAAGATGGTTCAAAACAAATAATAAAACCGAAACGTAACAGAGATAGTTATGAAATGAGTATAATAATTATAATTTTAAGCTAAAAAGCCTGTTACATTTAAATAGGTATCTTACACAAAATAAACATGTGCCCTTTTATATACTACTGTAGACAGAAACAGAATAGTTATTTATGCAACAAATGCATAAAGTGGTGCTTTCTTTCACGAATGAAAAAATTGACGCAAGCATGCAAAAACCAAAAAATGTCCCATTTAGGTTGCTCTAAATGGACTAAAAATGGAGTAGACTTGTTTGTAATGATGGCATAACGGTGCATAAAATTGACACATGAGTGCATAATAGTTTTTTATGTAAAAAGTGTGTAAAGTAGCCTTTTTCGACGAATGCGACAATCACATGAGTCGAAAAAAGGCATTTACACACGAATTGCATACAATATTTTTTCTACTACCGAAAATTTTATCAAAATACAGAAGTTTAATAGTAATTTTCTTTGCGCACTAAACTAGGTTTAATTTTTCTTCAGAAGAAGCTATAACGCTTTTATTGATTCCCAATAAAAGATATTATATATTAGTTAATATTGTGAACATTTTAATCAGAATCAGAGCAAACTAACAAAACAACAGACGAATTCAATTATTAACAATACTAATATTAAAGGTGAAATTTGTGCACTGGGACACTTTCGGAATATTTTGTATTCTACACCATTCTTTAAACAAATTATATTTTGTTTCGTAAATATTCACAGATTTTTGGGGCAATTATTCATTAGAAGCATTCTGTGCTACGTGTAATATGTTTGGTGGTGTATTTTCGAAATAATCTTCTGAGAGATCGTCAGAGGAATCCATCTTATAATTATATGTACCTACCTATTCCGTTATCTAAAAAAGAATCTCATAGTTTCCTAAAAATGTTCAATACTTAAATATAAATACTTTTGCTCACCCTAGGTATAGTCGGAAGATATCAATTTCAATTTTAAATGTCAGATTCAATGCACAAAGAAATGTCAGTCACTCACAGCCAACTTAGAGGTACCTACCTATGCACCCTATTCTATTATTTTCCAGTACCCAATAATTATTACGTATGTACTTTACTGAATTCTATATGTTTCAATCTCTGATTTAAAAAAAAACTCAGATTTAATATCCGTTTATTATACCTACCTATATTTTTATAAGACTGTAACTGTATAACTGTGTAACTGTATAACTGTATAACTGTATAACTGTATAACTGTATAACTGTATAACTGTATAACTGTATAACTGTATAACTGTATAACTGTATAACTGTATAACTGTATAACTGTATAACTGTATAACTGTATAACTGTATAAATATATAAAGTATAACTGTATAACTGTATTACTGTATAACTGTATTTCTGTATAACTGTGTTATGTGGATAGCTATAGACCTATTTCCCTACTAAATAATTTAGCAAAGGTGATAGATAAAATAATCCTCTATAGGCTTAAACAATTTGTAGAGAAACACCACATAATTCCTAACGAACAATATGGTTTTCGAAGCGGTCATAGTACCGTTTCGCAAATTATTAGGGTAATCAATTATATTAGGGAGGGGTTTCAAAATAAAAAGAAATCTATAATGGTAACCCTAGACATACAGAAAGCGTTTGATTCTGTCTGGCTAGAGGGATTAATACATAAACTAATCAAATTAGCAATACCAGATTACTTAATTAAAATTTTACATTCATATTTATCCGACAGATCTTTTTATTCTAAAATTAATAATTATAGGGCTGGACCCTATACAATACAAGCTGGAGTTCCGCAAGGGTCGGTTTTATCACCTTTGCTATACTCCTTATTCATTCATGATCTCCCAACATCCCCTCATTTGTTAACCGCAATGTATGCCGATGACACTTGTTTTGTGGCATCTGCACAGAATCCCGATCAAGCTCTTGTAGAAGTTCCGACGCATATTAACACCAACATCATACCATACCTACACAAATGCAAATTAGCTATCAACGAATCCAAAACGGAGTATTTATTACTCAGGAGGATAGCTAAAAAAACACATCATTGCAGTCTCTACTTTGCGTGAATGGACACACTATTAAGCCTAGCAATACCCTAAAATACTTAGGGTATACTATTCAAGCGAACACAAACGCCAACGCTCATATTGTGCAACAGATACGCAAGGCAAAGACTGCAATGTGCAAACTGTATCCACTCATTTGTCGACATAGTAACTTAACAAGCAGAAACAAAATACTCACGTACACATACTTAATTAGACCGATTCTCATATATGCATCCCCTGTCTACTACAATGGAACCAAGCACAATTTTCACTCCCTACAGGTGGTTCAGAACAAGTGTCTGCGTATGGCGATTAAACACAACTGTTACCCCATGTTACCCAAAAACACTTGGTTACATGAAAAAGCCGATATACCAACTATTAAAGACTTCATCACTAAAATCTCATCAAACTTTTACAATTACTGTCTGCCAAAGGATCTTCGTAAGAATCTCATAGACGCAAATCGCGCAGGAGACATCCGAGATAGTGGGTGTAGGCTTCTGCATGGTTCGCTAATTACATAAAAATGTTGCGTAACTTCTAACCTAAATATCATACATCAATATAATAATTTAATAACAAATAAATAATCAACAAATCAAAGTCTGTCAGGTTGCCTACTCTAAATCTAAAAACCCCCATGTCATTTTTGAAACCCTGTTTTCTAGCTACTTTTCAGGGAAAACTTAGTCGAAATATTCTAGGAGTCAAAAACTTTTTAAGGTACAAAGTTGTTATAGACAGCGAAAATTAGTGGATAATACAATCTGTAAGGAACCACACAACGGAGCATCAGGACATACACTACTGGGTGAAGAATGGCCAGAACATCGGCATGATTATCTTAGTTGATATGTATTTTTCATTTATGTAGTAAGGGGATTATAATTGTAAATAAAGGATATTTAAAAAAAAACCCGCGATTGAGGAAATTTGTGCCTGTTTTTCCATAAGAAAGCATGTAAAAAAATGACGTATTTTAAGCTAATTGTGCAATTCTGACACTTTTTAACCGTAATATTTGAGGAAGATATGATATATTCAAGTAATGATTCCAATTAACAAACAGTGATTGGAAGAA